>JAJONR010000310.1:0-281567 GCA_029582245.1 Solanum etuberosum
AAGTAAATATTTGAAATGGTTGCTTGAAACTATATGTTCGTTGAACATCAATTAATTAAACATAAACGGGGTTGTCAATAATATACACAAAATATGTTCTAGAGAATTAATAATTGTATATTTATAAGTGTTCTATTATAATGTTTGAGCAATTTCGGTAGAGGATCTGAATCTATTGATACATGCCCACGTCCCTACTTAAGCCTGGGAGTGTGAAAAAAGTTTATTGTGTAGTTTGTAAAGTATATTGGGATGTGTTGAAAAACTCTTGCCTTTTCTAATTAGTGAAAATTTAGATAAGCCTGTGGCACTAAATTCAAATAGTAGTAGAACAACATGTTATAAACTTTAAATTTTTTATACCAATATCCATTTATGAGATTTAGGAGTTGTAATTTTGATGATTTAAGAAGAGCATTGTGAGTTGGTTGTAGGAGGCATACTAGTGGAGTCCAAAGTGTGAGGATCTATTTAAAGTTTTGTACTGTGTAAAGCAATAATGGATAAAGTATCCATGTTCATGTGAGAAGTTAGTTAATATTTCTTTAAAATCTTATAAACATAAACAACGTAAGGAGGTGCTACCAAATTTTTAATAATTGAGGATCTTGTGAATATTCAAGAATGTTCAAGAATGTACTGCTTGTGTATCATTCTCAGCTATAATGTACATGATTTATCAGTTACAATTTATATGGTAACAAAATTCAGAATTAATAAGGTGGGAACTTACAACTAATTCACCATTGAGCGATATTTCTTTGTGTAATTGTGCCTTGCAGGGGAGAAACTTTGCGAAATGCAAGAATCTGCGCAAAAAGGGTCAAAATAAAAACATGGTGAACTTGTTGATTTGTTTCGAGAGGCTGATAGTTATTTTTTTATGCAAATTATAATGAGATAACTATTTTTTCTGTGCATCAGCATTAGCTTCTAATAAAGAGAGAAATTCCATGTGTCGCAACTGTTGGCGAGTTGGATGAGGTAACCATTTGTCCAGATTGTGTGTATTGGAGGTGTCGACTTGTAGGTTGGAGGTGACACCACTTTGGTAAGGTGTTAGTAGCATTTTTCTGTAGGGATGCAAAAACCTCTAATAAAAATTGATGTGCGTTTGATTGTTATATAGAGTTGAAATTGAGGGGTTGGGTCTGTCGAAAGTCCAGGCGGTGGAGGTGCGACACTCGTGAAAGAGGAAGTGTCGCTTTTTGCTAAAGAGTGCAATATTGTTGGGTGGAGAAAGTTGCATGGCAACACTTGCGAAGGTGGAAGTGAATCATAGAGTTACGGAGTACGATATTGTTGGGTTGGGCAAGTGCCAACTCATTAAAATTACATAAAAGGGTAAATTAGTAATTTAACATTTAAATATATATTGTGAATATTAATCTAGCCTACCCATTGATAATCAACCATTTACATCAATACAATTATCCACAATATGAAGTTGGTGTTCAGTTACTCACACTCCTAAGATTCCCATCTTACTTTTTGAATTTTCTTGTTCTATGCTTGTATTAACAACTTGTTAAACATCTCCTTATTGATAATCTCTCAAACTTAATCTTAAGTATAAATCAATTAATCAAACATACAAAAGTTTAGTACGTGATTTCACTTCATGAGTTAAATTTTTGCTTACCATTCCTTGTGGGGTTCGACCCCAACTCCTCGTTGGGTTTTATATTGATAACAATTGCCTACATGTGAATTATAACATGTGTAGTTGATCATTGTCAAAATTTACATTGCTTCCTCGGAATGGATTTTATATATATATATTTTGATTGAAGTAGCTTAGTGAACTATTCTTTTATGGTTGAGAATTCTTACCTCGTTTGCTCTGCTGTTATTATATTAATAGGTGACAACATGAGTATTCATAGAAATGAGGGTTCTAGCAACGAGGGCTATATGGATGATGGGAGCCAAATGGAAGATGTTGGTCGAGAGGGTTCTATCTTATTGCCCCCAATTACGGGGAACACTCTCTTCCATGTCACAAACAAGATTCTTTAATTTCCCCCAAAAGAAGGACTCTACAGAGGGATGGCTCATGAGGACCCACATGATCATCTAAGGAACTTCATCGATGTGTGTGGTCCCTTCACATTCAAGAATATCTCTCATGAGTCTATTAGGTTAAGGTTGTTTTAGTTTTCATTGATGGGAGATTCTACTAAATGGTTGGACGAGTTGCCTAAAGATTCTATAACCTCATGGGATGAGTTGGCTGATGCATTCCTTGAGGCGTTTATCCCACCATCCAAGATGTTAAAACTCTAGGATGAAATCAATAACTACGGCCGCATCGATGGAGAGCCGCTTCATGAGACATGGCTTCAATGTAAGAAGAAACTCATATAGTGCCCTACTCATGGGTTGCCGGATAATGTTCTTTTGCAGATCTTCTATAGGCGTCTTGATAAAATCAACAAAGGGGCAGCTGATCAACTTGTAAGTGGTGAAATTATTAGGCAACCTTTTCTAGTTGCTTCCGCTTTACATGATGCAATGGCAAAGATTAATCGTGCTTGGCACACAAGAGAGGATCAGGTGGAACCTCTTGAATCAGCTATTTCCAAAGAAAAATTGGTAAAGGATCAAGAGAGAGATGAGAACATGGAAAAGATGATTACTCAATTGGATCTTTTATTAAAATATTTAATGGGCAGTGGTTTTAAGAATGTAAATGCGGTAAAGATTGAGGCTAAGAAAAATGAAGAGGTCCAATCTTTGGCAAATAAAGCAGGAGGTTCTCATCTAAGCTATCCAAAGCTGGGTGGGAATCAAGGGTGGAAAAAGGATCAGGATGTTATTTAGAGAGATCGTGAGAGAGATTGGTGTGATCGAGGTGCTAGTTTGATAGAACGTAATGGTGATAAAAATTTGTATGTGACTCCACATGATCAACCAAAGCCTAAGCAACAAAATGCCTATCCTGAGAGCTTTCGAACGAAAGACATCCTATCCCAAATCCTTAAAAACTGGAAGGGTCCGATAAGGTACTAAAATATATGAAAATAGACGTTTCTTCATTGAATCAAATAATTGCTTCTATCTTGTTCAATATAATGTAGATTGAAGCTCAAATGTATGAGATTTTGGCTCATTTAAACCCTCAACCAAAGGGGGGACTCCCTAGTATATTGTTGCCAACCTAAAGAATGATGCTCAAATTATGGCTATTATGACCTGAAGTGGAAAGGTCTTGGGGAATAACTCTATGAATAAAACTAAAGGCACAAAAAATATGACTGACGATGATGAGCTTCTCGTGAAGTACATGATGATGAGCCTAATGGAATTTCAAATAATGCTACCGATGCCAATCCCAAGATTGATTGTAGTGCAAAACTAGAGCATGTTGTTTCTACTCCCTCAGGTAATGTGGAAATGCCAGGTAATGTGGAAGTACCAATAAAGATGATTCCATCTTTTCCTCAACGACTAAAGAAGAAAGTAGGTGATGAAAAATTCTAAAAGTTCTTGTCCCTGTTTAAAAGTCTTCCCATTAATATTCCATTGGTTAAAGCGTTACTTGAGATGCATGAGTACACTAAATTTATGAAGGAGTTGGTTACAAGGAAGAGGATTATCGACTTCGAAATGGTTGAGGTGTCACATTGTTGAATTGCCATCATGTCAAGCAATGTGGTTACCAAGAAGGATGCCTGGTGGCCTTCACTAGCCCTTGTACCATAGGGATATACAAATTTGCCAAGGCATTTCACAATCATGGAGCAAGTATTAATTTGATGCTATTCGCTATCTTCAAAAAGCTTGGGTTAGATGCTCCGAAGCAAACATCAATGCGTCTCTTGATGGCTGATAAGTCTATTAAAATACTGATATGTGTGCTCTATGAAATCTTGGTGAAAGTTGATAAGTTCATGTTCGGTGCTGATTTTGTTGTCCTAAATTGTGAAATTGATGCCTAGATCCTGATTATCTTAGGTAGGCCTTTATTGGCAACTGAAAGATCCCTAATGGATGAATAAAGTGGTGAATTAAAATTTAGTGTCAACAATGAAGAGGTGAACTCTAATATATGCAAGTATATGAAGAAACCAAGTGATATTCATGTTGTTTCTTTGATTGATGTTATTGATGAAGTGGTTTCTACTATTGGTGAAGTCACATGTCTTGGGGAATCTTCGGTAGTTGTATTGTTGAACTACGATGGGGAAGAAACTAATGACTACGATGAGGTAGTAGCTACACTTGCAGGTTTGGGTTCTTTTTCTTCCATCCCCAAGAGACTTGATATTAACTTGAAAAACTGAGAGAGTCCACCTCCCAAGTCATCGATTGAAGAACCTTCAAAGTAAGAGTTGAAAGACTTTCCTTCCAATCTTCAATATGTGTTCTTGGGGGGTAACTATACCTTTCTAGTGATTATTGTCGCCGATCTATTAGAAGAACAAGTTAATGCATTAATTAAAGTTCTTAAAAAGTTTATAAAGGTGTTAGGATGGACAATCGTGAATATTGTTGGAATTCCACCAAACATATGCACACAAAAGTGTCACGATCCAAGGTAGACCCTAGGTGTGACATGGCGTAAAAGACCCCGAGAGGCCCCCTAAAAGCACATAGCATACATAGACAAGATAATAGAAATTAAGCGATTTAAAAGATTATTTTCACAACATAGAGTTTTTATAATAGAAGAAAAAATCTAACAATGTCTCAAAGCCATCTAGTACATAGGAAGTGCTCGAGATGTAACTCGTACATCAAGTTCAAAACTGAAATGTAAAGACATAATGAAATAAAGGCTTGGTCCTCGGAATATGAGGACTCACAAATATTCAAATTTCTAGAAAGAGATCTCTAGCCACGAAAATGTGAATCTGAAACATCGGACCATACACTTTATAAGAATGTAGAAAAGAGTATGCGTTAGTACAAGAAAGTACCAAGTATGATAGCAATGCATAAAACATGTGGAATCATGCTAAAAGGACATTTTCATGATATGCAATGACTAAGCTAAACATGTATTAAGAGTGTTAGAAAACGTAAGTAATAAAAACATGGTCAATGCAAGGTAACATCTTTAAAATATTCGTGAGATACTTCTAAAAGTAACCTTAGTTAATTATTGTGGGATATTTACCTTTAACTGACATGTAAGACCATGTGAGCTATAAACACGGAATCTGGTGTCTAACCCACATCAAAAAGAGGTGTCCTACTTACCGAGGTTAGACCATGAACTTCTAGCTTATGTTGATCCACTAGCTAATGTCTAAGTAAGACAACATCCTATGGTGGCACATAGTTAAGGGATAAGGAGATTGCTACTAGAGACCCGACCTCTACTATCAGGAGAGCTCCATCTCGATATCCTCTCGGTGCTAAGAGTAAATCCCACGGAATAGTCATTATTACATACTTTTCTTTATTATCCATGGAAGGGCATTTCATATTGCCAATCCAAGCTAAGTCATACTTCATGCATTCAAAGGTACAATTAAGCAACGAATCCAAGCTAAGTTTCATTATAATAGCTCCTTAAATCTTGATTCAATGTTTAGTTGAGAAAATCCTTTCAACCCTAAGAATCCTTTATGTGAGAAAGTCCTTACACAATCATGCTTTCATTTGTATTTGAGAAATCATTTCACAACACAACAACAACAACATTGATACTTCACTCTCAAAGCTGCCTTAAAACATTTACATCTATTTCATAAGAACATGCATAATTTCATAAACTCATCTTTCATAGTTGAAAACCCACATTATATCATCATAGCTTGGAAAGCATGAGAATGAATGGGTTCATGGGGATTTATCTTAAAACCATAAAATATAACTCAATTCATGCATAATAGTTCATAAAACAATCAAATAAATCAATATTGAAAGGAACCCATGACATGGAAGAATACCCTAACTCAATTGGGAATTTCTAACATTGTAGATTGGCGACTTCAAGAACTCCATGCAGGGAAGGGCTCCATGGATGAGTACTATCATACCTTAATGCCAAAAGCTTGCCTTCAATGGTGGAATTGGAGACTTGACTTAAAACCCCAGCCTTCTTCTTCAGCCTTCTAAAGAGAGAATTATTTGAGAGCATGACTTGATTTGGGTGAGTTTGGGGGTTAAAAACGTTTATATAGGGATTCTAGTGGAGGGTAAAATGACATAGTATTAGGATAGAATGATTAGGAAAAGACCCAAAATCCCCTCATAAAATAACTTCCAACCCCATCAACGGTGAGGACCTACGGTCTATGGTTGCACCTACGGACCGTACTGGTCGACCGTTGATGGGTTCAAAAACTTGATTTTTGGACTTTCGCCTGACGGGACCCATGTACGGTCAGTGGGTCCACCTACGGGCCGTACATGACCAGACGTGGGTCTCATCTTTGACTCCAAAATTTTACTAAGTGTGAGACTGACCTACGAAGCCTACCTACAGCCCGTGCATTGGACAACGGACTGTCCTGGTGAGCCGTTGGAAAAGTACTGGAACTTGATATTTTGGAAAACTTTGGATTGCCATCCACGACGCGACCTACGGTCCGTGTGTCAGTACACGCGCCGTGGGTAGTTCCGTCGCGACTAGCACCAGGTCCTGCAATAGCTGACATTTTCTACCATTTTCAAATCTGAGGTGTTATAATATCTCCCCCTTGGGAACATTTGTCCTCGAATTAGATTTCAATACATCTTAAGGAGGGTAGGAATTTAATCTAATAACCCAACATGAATGCAATTACATAAATGGACATATCCAAGGAGTAAACATCAACCCTAAGCTAAAGCATGTTCAAAACATCATATCATGAAGTCTATAAACACCTCATACTCAAATGCACGTAAACATGTACAAATTAATCAAGTTAACTCATTTTCTAAAAAAATTAAGCTTTTCATGAATATGCATAAATGAAAAAATCATGGGAATATGTAAAACACATGACACCAAAGGAGTAATCCATGAGGAGCTAAATACTTCAAACTAGAGTAGAGATAGGAGGAAAGAGATGAGGATAACAAGACATCATATCGGCCTAGGCCTCCCAAGTAGCACCTTCAACTAACTGATTCCTCCAAAGAACCTTCACGGAAGCAACTTCGTTATTCCTCAACTTCTTGACTTGCCGGTCTAAAATCTCAACTGGAACATCCTCACAGGAAAGATTTTCCTTAACTCCCAAACCTTCTAAGGGAATTATATATGTCGGATCTCCAACACATTTCTTCAACAAGGAGACATGGAAATCTGGAAGCACCGATGCCAAATCATTAGGCAAATCAAGTTCATATGCAACTTTACCAATACGCCTCAAAATCTGATATAGGCCCACATAACGGGGACTAAGCTTCCCTTTCTTCCCAAATCTCATTACACCCTTCATAGGTGAAATTTTCAAGTAGACCCAATCATTAACATCAAATTCAAGATCTCTTCTTCTAACATCGGCACTTTGGTCGACTTTGAGCCATTTTTAACCTTTATCTAATAAGCCGAACTTTCTCCATAGACTCATGTACCAATTTGGGAGCTACCAAGGTGACTTCACCCACTTCAAACCAGCTTATACGAGATCTACACCTCTGATAATATAAAGCCTCAAATGGAGCCATACCAATCCTTGAGTGATAGCTATTGTTATATGCAAACTCAATTAAAGGAAAATGATCATCCCAATTACCCTTGAAGTCAATTACACATGCTGTCAACATGTCTTCCAAAGTCAGAATTGTACGCTCCGCTTGCTTATCAGTTTGTGGATAAAAGGTCGTACTAAACTTAACATGAGTACCAAGACCCTTTTTGGAAAGATTTCCAAATTTGAGAAGTGAATTGGGTACCCCTATCACAGATAATAGACAAGGGAACTCCATGCAACCTTATTATTTCTCTCAAGAAAAACTTTGCATAGTCCTCCACTAAATAATAAACTTTGACTGGAATGAAATGAGCCAATTTTGTCATTCGATCCACTATAACCCAAATCAAATCATGTTGTCGCTAAGTGCGTGGTAAGCCAACAATGATGTCCATATTCAAATCTTCCCACTTCCAAGTAACGATGCTAATATCTTTAGATAAGCCTTCCAAATTTTGATGCTCAACTTTCACTTGTTGACAATTAGAACACTTAGCCACAAATTTTGCAATATCCTTCTTCATCTGATTCCACCAATAGACCTCTCGCAAGTCACGGTATATCTTAGTGTCTCCAAGGTGAATGGAATATCAAGAATTATGGGCTTCAGACAATCTCTACTCTCTCAAGTCATCAACATAAGGAACACACAAACGACCTTGATATCTAAGTACCCCATCTCCCCCTTGGAAGAAAGCCACTACAGACTTTTTAAGCAATACTTTCTTTAATTCAACAAAAGTCGGATCGAGACCTTGCTTAGCTTTTACCTCTACCACAAAAGATGATTCCGAACCATTGTGGACCATAACACCACCCTTGGTAGATTCAACTAATCGAACACCCAATCAGACCAATCTATGAACATCTCGAACCAACTTCTTTTTATCACATTCGATGTGAGAAACACACCCATCGATAGTCCACTAAGAGAATCCTCCACCACATTTACTTTACCGGGGTGATAGAGAATACTCATATCATAATCTTTTAATAATTCAAGCCACCTTCTTTGGTGAAGATTTAGATCCTTCTGTTTAAACACATATTGCAAACTCTTGTGGTCGGTGAAAACATCCACATAAACACCATATAAGTAATGCCTCCAAGTCGTTAAGACAAAAATGAGTGCCGCTAGTTCAAGGTCATGGGTAGGATAATTCTTCTCATAAATCTTAAGTTGCCTTGAGGCATAGGAAATGACATTCCCATTTTGCTGAAGGACGCATCCTAACCCAATTCTTGAGCCATCACAATAAACAACCAATCCATCGGTTCCTTCTGGTGTAGTCAACACCGGAGTAGAAGTGATTTTATCCTTCAATTCATGAAAACTCTTTTCACATGCTTCAGACCATATGAACTTAACCTTCTTTTGGGTTAAGGCCGTCAATGGAGAGTAAATAAATGAAAACCCTTCAAAAAACCTTCTATATTAACCGGCTAAACCTAAGAAACTTTTAATATCTAAAGGGGATAGAGGTCTAGGCCAACTCTTAACCACATCTATCATCTTAGGATCTACCTCAATATCCTAACCGGAAACAATGTGACCAACAAAAGCCACTGACCTTAACAAAAACTCACATTTTCTAAACTTTGCAAAGAGTTGTTGGTCCTTGAGGACTTGCAAAACAATCCTCAAATAATTGGTATGCTCGTCTTTACTCCTTGAATAGATCAATATATCGTCAATGAACACAATCACAAACATATAAATGTATTTCCTAAACACCCTATTCATCAAATCGATAAACGCGGCCGGAGCATTAGTCTAACCAAATGACATTAAAAAAAATTCATAATGACCTTACCAATTTCGAAAAGCCGTCTTTCGAATGTCATCTTCCTTCATCCTCAATCGGTGATAACCCGATCGAAGGTCAATCTTTGAGAAGTAACTTGCTCCTTGAAGTTGGTCAAACGTATCATCTATCCTTGGGAGAGGATACTTATTCTTAACAGTAACCTTATTCAATTGCCGGTAGTAAATACACATACGCAGTAAACCATCTTGATTCTTAACAAATAAAATCGGAGCACCCCTTGGAGAGATACTTGGTCAGATGAAACCCTTATCCAACAAATCTTTCAATTGCTCCTTTAACTCCTTAAGTTCTACCGGAGCCATTTGGTAAGAAGAAATGGAGATAGTCTGCGTATCTGGGAGAAGGTCAATACTGAAGTCTAATTCCCTTTTGGGAGGAACACCTGGTAGATCATCGGGATAAACTTCTGGAAACTCATTAACAAAGGGGACCGAATCAAATTTAGGGGTTTCGGAATCCATATCCCTAACCCAAATGAGATGGTATATGCAACCCTTAGAGATCATCTGTCTAGCTTTTGATAAGAAATAAACAGACTCTTAGGCATCGAGTTTTCCCCTTTTCATTCTAGAATGGGTTCATTTGGAAAATGGAACTTGGCTACTCGGGTTCTACAATCTATAAAGCATAACATGAATGTAGCCAATCCATACAAAGGATAACATCAATGTCTAGCATATCAAACTCTACAAGATCAACATGAGTGACTCTATGGGATACGGAGATGGGACACCTTCTATAGACCCTCTTAGCAACAATAGAATAACCAACAGGAGTAGAGACAAAAAAAGGATCTAACAACACATCCGGAAAAATATCAAACCTCATGCCACATATGGCGTCACAAACGACAAGGTAGCAACAGAATCCAGAAAAACATAAACATTAAGATGAAAATACTTTCAACATACCGGTAACCACATCGGGTGAACACTATTGCTCATGACGAGTATGAAGTGCATAGAATCATTTTTGCTTCTGACTACCACTAGAATATAACGAAGGGTAGGGTGGAGCCTGTCGACAATTATGTCTTTCATTCTTAGAAACTGAGGGAAAATCCCTTATCTTATGGTCCATCTTGCAACAACAAAAGCATGCATTAGAACCAACTAGACATTTACCCGCATGCTTTCTTCCACACTTAGTAGAAGTAGACAATGAAGATCCACGACTATTCCCTCTTTGAGGCTTAGGGTTAGACACCCAATCTTTGTTGAACTTAGGAGGAGTATTGGAGGAGCCTAGGCTGGAAAACCTTTGTCGGAACATAGAATGACCATATCTCTTGGACCTTGAATTTTAAAAGTCACCATCACCGGTCTTGGCCCTCTTTACTTCCCTAGACCTTTCCTTAAGTTTTTCCTCTTCGATTCATGGAGCATGAACCATGATACGAGAAATTTTCATATCATTGATATGCATAGCGGTACAACATTCCTTAACCATCATTTCGGAAACAACTGAAACAAACGTACTCATTCTTGCACTAGGATTGGCAACACTAGTAGGAGCATATCGAAAAAATTGTGTGAACTTCAAAGCATATTCCTTCACACTCATACTTCCTTGATGAAGGTTGATGTATTCTAGCACCTTTTCATCCCTCATCCCAAGGGGAAAGGACCTATCAAAGAAAGAAACCTTAAACTTTTCCCAATCAAGAGGACCCGCATCTTCCGCCCTCTCTTATTTCCATTGGTTAAACCATATTTGAACAACACCTTTAAGTTGATAAGCGGCCAACTCCTCCTTTTCCACCGGCGTCACTCCTATGATCATCAACACCTTATACTCCTCATCAATGATTTCTTAAGGATTTTCCTCAACTTTAGAACCATGAAACTCAAGAGGATTCATTCTAGTGAAGTCTCTCACTCTAGTTGCTGTTGTACCCTCATTTGGGTTCACAAGGACCACCACTTCCCTATTGGCTTGAGCCATCATGGATTGAGCCAATACTTGAAAAGCATCCCTAAACTTCGCATTAGTGACTTTCTCGGCCAAAGGGTCGACCAGAGCTTGAGGAGGAGCTTCTCATTCCACAGTCTCTCCTCGTATTCCTTCTAAAATAGGCCCTTTGAGTGACCATATCCTATAGAGCATCACATAAGAATTAGGAGAGAGAGACATTATAGAGTTAAATTCTACCGCATGACTTTAGAGTTATGAAAGAAGTGGAGTTTTCTATACATATTATAGCCTCTCATTAATAAATGTGGCACGATTCACACTCATGAATAAGACTCTATTCGACATGGCTAATGAGACTTCCTAGGACCTTTCTAAACCTTGTGCTTTGGATACCAAGTTTGTCACGACCCAGAGCATACACTAGGCGTAACATGGCGTATAGGCCCCAGAGAGGCCCTACACAAGCCACTTAGCATACATCATACAAGATAATATAAAATAAAAAGTGTTTAAAAGATAATTTCAAAAAATAAGATTTGATAAAATGTAGCGGAAGTCTAACATTGTCTCATAGCCATCTAGTATATCAAGAGTTATAGGGACGTCACCCGTACATCACATACAATACTGAAAGTAAATACAATAAGAAATAAAGGCTTGGTCCTGCGATCATGAGGACTCACCGATCTTCAATATCTATTAAGTGATCTCTAGCCACAGAGATGTGAAATTAGAACGTCGGCCCTTACATTTGGGAAACAATGTAGGCAAGAGTATGCATTAGTATAAAGAATATATCAAGTATGACATCAATGCATATAATTATGAAATCATGCTAAAAGGACTTTTCATGTCATGCAAAGACCAATTTTACATATAAGATCAAAGGTTAGAAAGCACAACCGTAATCAAGGTCAATACAAGTGGAAATCATCTTAAATCATATGTGAGATACTTCTTGAAGTAACCTTAATTCATTATTGTGGGAGAGTACCTTTAACTGAAATAAATACCTTGTGAGCTATAACAAGGAATCTGGTGTCCACCCCACACCGAAAAGAGGTGTTCTCACTGGCCAAGTTAAGAAACATGAACTTCTAGCTTACGTGGATTCACTAGCTAATATCTATATAGACAAACCTATGGTGGCACATAGTTTATGGGACATGGGTAATCATCACTTGTCCGCTTGGTGCTAAGAATAACTCCCATGAAATATTCATTAGTCTTATGTTATCTTAACTTTCATGAGACATAGATATTTTCTACTATCTTATCATTAAAGGACATGGGTAATCGGTGCTTGCATTATTGTTAGTATAGCTCCTTAACTTGATTCATCTTAGGTAAGAAGACCTTTCAACTCCATGAGTTCTTTAGAAAATCCTTTCATAATCAGGTTATGAGTATTATCTGAGAAATCCTTTCAAAACAACAACAATCACATTGATACTTTACTCTCAAAGTGTCCTTAAAACATTTAAATCAATTTCAAAAAGAACATGCATATCTTCATAAATTAATCTTTCAAGATTCAAAAGATTCATCATATGATCAATTCTAGAAAACATGGATTTCACATGGGTTCATGGGATTCAACTTAGAAGCATGAAATTTCTTCAATTCGTGCTTAAAAAGCATAAATCGATCAATAATATCATAATTGAAAGGAACCAATGAGATTGAATAAAAACCCTAACTTCCATTGGAGATTCTAGCTTAAAAAATTGGAGAATTTAGAAACCCTATGGAGGAAAGGACTCCATAGGTGAATACTATCATACCTTGATGCCAAGAGCTTACAATCAATGGTGAATTTGGAGACTTGATCTTGAAACCGTAGTCTTCTTCTTTAAGCTTTTAGTGAGAGAAATTTTTGGGGAATAAGTTTGATCAACTTTGAGAATTTGGTATAATGAGTTTAATTGGGGAAATTTGGGGGTAAAACATTTATATAGGGTCTGTAATAGAAGGTAAAATGACATTGTATTGGGTTGGAATAATAAGGAAAAGACCCAAAAGCCCCTTCTTAAAATAACTACCGACCTCACCAACGGCCAGACCTACAGTCGGTTGGTCACACCACGGACCATCTTGGTTGATCGTTGGTGGCTTCAGAGAAGCCACCAAATTTGGACCCCCAACTACGGGATCCATGTACGGTCCGTGGGTCCACCTACAGGTTGTGCACCTCAACTATGGATCCCTAGTTTAATCCTAAAATATCTCGAAGTCTGGAACTCACCTACGTGACCTACCTATGTCTTGTGCATAGGAAAACGGACCGTCCTAGTGAACCGTATGAAAGTACTGAAACTTTGACACTTTTGGAAAATCTTGGACTGGCCAACCACGGGTCGTTGGTTGCTCCGTTGGTACTGGCACCAGATCCAGGAAATCTATATAAATTTTATCTTTTCGAATCTGAGGTGTTACAAAATTGATTGAGGTTCTGACTATTGTTGTTGATTTATACTATGATTGTGGATTAAATTTGTGAAAACATTAGGTGGATGTCTAGTTATCTTGATATCGATTTTCAACTGCTAATTGTGGATCTCAGTTGATATGGGTGTTGGGTGATAAGTTTTGAAAAATGTGTTTTTAGTTTTGGCAAGCTTGTTGAATGGTGAATTTTGAGTAGACTATAATCAATGAATTTACTTGATTTTACCCAATGATAGATTGGGTGACGTCTTTCTTAAGGGCAAATGGACGAGTTGTTGTTTCTTTGCTGATTAATGAAGCAGTAGAAGTACCTTGTGTGTTGAAGTAACGTGTGTATATTGAAATAGCACATACCTATGGTTAATTAATTTCTTGTTAAGTTTTCGGAACAAAAGTTTGAAAAATGGGTGAGGGACAGTTAGATCTTTGTTCGTTATTCAGCGTAACACCTTTGTGTGCTTTACATCGCCAATTTGCGTGAGAAAATTGTAGGAACCTATGAAGTATTCAGCAAAATCCATATAGCTTATTGAGTGAGCATGGTGATTTGCTGAAGTGTTATCTCACGTTTTTACCCAAAAGACTGCAAGCACCTCTTAATTTTTCTGTTAGGTCCCTGCAACTCACCGAGTCACCAAATCCATTAGGCGAGCATCAATGTTCAAACTTTTTGAGTTCTCTATTTTTTTCATTCTTGTTCACTAACCCTTCACCTTATATGTGTCCTTTTGTGCGTTGTATTGTAGAAATGGCTTATCTTAGAGTTCCCGTGAGGAAAAAATGCTTCTCCTATGATCCTCCACCATAGATAATTAAAACAGGGGTGGTAATCTCAGAACCTGGTGGACGTCCACCCCCACTCAGTGCAAATCTGATTGTGTGAGTGGTAGAGGAAATAGGATAATTGATGAGTCTAAAGCTGAGGAGGACAACATAATTTATAGATCACTTGAATACGTAAGGTCCGAGGATGAGAATGAAGTTGAGGATTCCACTACTCCGATCCACGTTCCATTTTCATAGGCACAACCTCCACTCTAAAATACATTACAAATCCATGCATGACCCGCTAGACAATGTGGTTCCTTGGGGGTCCCTTTATTAACATCCCAATCTATGAATAGGTTTAAAGCCACCGGGTTGTGAACTATTCTAGAAGAAAAGGTTGTGTCACAACCCAAAGTACATCCTAGATGTGACATGGCGTATATGACTCCGAGAGGCCCTACACAAGACACTTGACATCCGCACAACACAATATAATACAAAATACACGAATTTAAGTAGGAAGTCTTGTATCATAAAAGACTATGACATAAAAGTGGGGGTCTTATCATAGTCCTCAAAAGAAAATCTAATACATCAAAAGAGTGATTGGGAAACGTAAATTATACACCACGTAAAAAGTCTGAAAGTAAAATCATAAGAAGTGAGGTCTTCGTGGTCTTTCCCTCGGAATAAAATTACTCACTAAATCCTATAACTCAGAAACTCTAATCAAGCCACAAGAAGGAGAAGATAGATTGTCGGACCCTATATTGTAGTTAGAAGTATTCATCAGTACATGGAATGAACTAATTATGAGGGAAATGCATGAAAACATGTACATGATCAAAGGGGACATTTAAGCATGATATGCATGACCAAGCTAAAAAATAGTTAAAAGCCTTTTAAGATAAATCATAAATCATGAACATGGTCAATGTCTCTTTAAAACCTAATGAAAGCTTATTAAAATCTCTAAGGTAACATAGTTCGTTTTGTGAGATATTTACCATTATTTGACATAGACTATGTGATCTATAACATCTCATGCTCCTAAGGTAAGGACAATGATTTCTAGATAAGGTGGATCCATTATCTTAGTCACTAAAGAAAATCTTACGGAGGCACGTAGTTAGGAACTAAAGATTTCTAATAGAAACTACCCTATTTGAGCTTCCACCTCAAAGTTCTCTCATTGCTTAGTCAAATCCCAACAAATAGACTCATTTTGACATCATCATACTTAAGAAGGCACAATTAAATTACCAACCCAATCTTAAGTCATAATATATTAGCTCTTTTAAATCATGATTCATAAATATGTGAGAAAACATTTCACAACTGTGATTTTTTAATAATTGAGAAACCCTTTCACAATTTTGTTGTTGCTTATCATAAAATCTCATTTACATAAATCATACATACCTTTCTTAAATCATCATTCATAAGTTCATAACTTTCTTCATAAATTCATAGTCAAATCATGAATAATACATGGGTTCATATGGAATCAATTGGAACATGTGTTATTAAATCAAGTCAAGCATAATAAGATTGACTTTAAGCAATCGAATCATAATAAATTGAACCCATAAGGATTTGCCTAAATCCTTACATAATTGGGAAAATTAAATTGGAGAATTGAGATCTTTTGTGACCGAATGTGTGAATGGAATCCATTAGTGAATTCCCACATGCCTTGATACACAAAGCGCAAAAGCAAATGGAGGAAAGAGGAGATTTGAAGCTTGAAACCCTAATTATTTCTTCCTTGTTCTTGAGAGAATTTGGAGAGGATGAATGTAGATGGGAATTGGGGTTTTGAGAGAATGAGAGAATTGGGTTTGTTTTAGGAATAGAGAGGTAGTTATAGGACTCAGAATTCAGGTCAAATTAACATAGTATAGGTATTAAATGCATAGGAAAAGATGCAAATACCCTTTATAAATAACTGTCGGACTTGGTCTATGGTTTGGACCTACGGTCCATAGAAGCTTCTACGGCCCGTACTAGTCAACCAAAGAACAAACTTCAGAAACTCAAAATTCAATTTACTTTCCACGAAACCCCTCTATAGTTCGTCGTTTATTTTATGTTCCGAACACCCCATCGTAGAACCCAAGTCAAAGTTCAAAATTCCAATAATTCTAGTTCACTCGTATGAAAGCTACTACGACTCTTCATCTTAATTCATAGACTGAAGTATCATGTTAATTTCTCTAAATCCTTTCTACGAAAGAGATCTACGGCTCGTAAAAATTCTTACAGTTCGTCCTATTAACTCGTCAAACATTGGGAACTTGAAATTTCCAAAAATCTTACCTAGTGTCAACGAGACCTTTCCTATGACCCGTAGTAAGCTCTATGACCCTTAGGTCGATCCACAGAACCAAGTTCCTGCAACATTTTCTAAACTTTTCCTTTCCTTTTAAATTTTCCAATTTCTGAGGTGTTACAATATCTCCCTCTTGGAACCATTCGTCCTCGAATGGGAGTTAAGCTAGCATAAATGAAGTAGGAAAGAAACTAACAACCCATCATGAATGTAAATTTCATCAAAATGTACAAGTACTAGGAGAATCACTCCAAGCTATATCGTAACATCAAAATCATGTTTATCATGAACATGCATGCATATGGAAATATAAGAATGACTAAAACACATGAAAACAAATGAACGAACTATGATGAACAAATATCTCAAATTAGAATAGGAGCGAAGGGAAAAATACGAGGATATCGGGACATCATATCCACTTCGGCCTCCCCAAGTAGCACCCTAAACTTGTTAATTCCTCCAAGGAACTTTCACGGAAGCAACTTCTTTATTTCTCAACCTCTGAACTTGACGGTCTAAAATATCAATCGGAACTTCTTCATATGAAATGCATTCATTAAATCCCAAACTTTCTAAAGGCACAATGGGCGTCAGATCTCCAACTCACTTCTTCAACAAAGAGAAATGGAATACTGGATGTACCGATGAAAAATCATCAGGTAACTCAAATTCATAAGCAACCTTGCTAATATGTGTCAAAATCTGATAGGGGACCACATATCGGGGACTAAACTTTCCTTGCTTTCCGAACCTCATCACACCCTTCATAAGTGAGATTTTCAAATAAACCCAATCATTAACTTCAAATTCAAGCTCTCTTCTTCTAAAATCGGCATAAGGCTTTCGCTAACTTTGAGCCATATTCAACCTCTCACGAATGAGTCAACCTTTTCCATAGCCTCATGTACCAACTCGGGCCCTATCAAAGTGACTTTCCAACTTCAAACCAACTAGTAAGAGACCTACACCTCTCACCATAGAAAGCCTCAAATGGAGTGATCTCAATGGAATACTGATAGCTATAATTATAAGCGAACCTGATCAAAGGCAAATGATCATCAAATTACCCTTGTAATCAATGACACAAGCTCTCAACACGTATTCCAAGGTCGAAATAGTATGCTCAGCCTGTCTATCGGTTTGGGGATAAAAAATTATACGAAGCTTCACTTGGGTACCAATACCTTTAAGAATTGACCTCTAAAATTCAGATGTAAATTGAGTGCCACGATCGGAGATTATAGACAAGGGAACCCTACGAAACCTCACCATTTCCTTAATATATTGCTTAGAATACTCCTGGACTGAAAATGAAATCTTTACAGGATGAAATTCAATCGATTTAATCATCCGGTCCATAATAACCCAAATCGAGTCAAAATGACGACGAGTATAAGGTATGCCCGTAATGATGTCCATATTCAAGTCATCCCTCTTCCATACTAATGTTTTGATCTAAACTACCCTATTTATGATGCTCAACTTTCACTTCTTGAAAATTTGGACATTTAGTCACAAATTCCACAATATCCTTCTTCATCTTATTCAACTATTAGACTTCCTACAAATCATGGTACATCTTGGTGGTTCCTGGGTTAATAGAATAACGAGAACTGTGAGTTTCTTTAAAAATCTAAATACTCAACCTCATCAACATACAAAACACATAACTGACCTTAATATCGAAGGATGCCATCTTCCCCTTGGGAGAAAGCCTCAATGGGTTTTTTGGAAACCAACTTCTTCAAATCCACCAAAATGGGATCAAGATATTTCTTAGTTATCACATCTGATACAAGAGACGATTCTGAACAATTATGAACAATAAGACCACCTCAATTAGAATCAACGAAGCGAACACCCAATCGGGCCAATATATGAACATCACAAACTTACTCCTTATCATCCTCAACATGAGCAACACTTCCCATTGATAGTCGATTATGAGAATTTTCCACCACATTCGCCTTCCTAGAAATATATGAGACACGTATGTCGTAACTTTTTAATAACTCAAGCCATCTACTTTGGCGATGATTCAAATTCTTTTGAGTGAACACATACTTCAAGCTCTTGTGGTTGGTAAACACATCCACATGAACACCATATAGTTAAAGCCTCCAATTAATTAAAGCAAACACTACCGCCACTAACTCCAAATCATGAGTCAAATAATTCTTTTCACGAACCTTCAACTTCCTTGAAGCATAAGTGTTGACTTTCCAATGTTGCATCAAACAACAACAAAGAAAAATCCTAGAAGAATCTCAATAGACCACAAAATCGTCTGATCCTTTCGGTAATGTCAAAATAGCGGCTGAAGTGAGTCTATCTTTTAACTCGTGGAAACTCTTCTCACAAGCTTCCGACAATAAGAATTTCATTTTCTTTTGAGTCAATGTCATAAAAGGTGAAGAAATATAGGAATATCCTTCCACATACCTTCTACAGTAACAAGCCAAACCCAAGAAACTCCATATATCTAAAATAGAAAAATGTCTAGGCGAATTCTTAACAGACTCAGTTTTCTTGGGATTAACTTGAATACCTTCACCGGAGAAAATATCTCCAAGGAAAGTAATATACCTAAATGAAAAATCACATTTGCTAAACTTATCATACAATTCACAATTCTTGAGAATTCGCATCACAATCCTCAAATGTTCAACATGTTCATCCTCACTTTGTGAGTAAATAAAAATATCATCAATAAACACAATTATGTACATGTGAATATATTCTTTAAGACCCTATTCATAAAATCCAAGAATGTCGCCGGGGTATTAGTAAAAAAAAAAGACATCACTAGAAATTAATAATGACTATACCGAGTATGAAAAGTCATTTTTAGAATGTCACTCTCCTTCACCCTAAATTGGTGATAACCTGACTGAAGGTCAATCTTAGAGAAGTAACTCGCTCCTTGAAGTTGATCAAAAACGTCATCAATCCTTAGAGTAGGATACTTATTTTTTATTGTAAACTTATTCAATTGATGATATTCAATGCACATTCAGAGGGAACCATCATTTTTTTGGAAAAAAAAATAGAGCACCCTATGGAGAGATATTTGATCTAATAAAACCCTTATCTAACAAATCCGTCAATTGATCCTTTAACTCCTTCAGTTATGTTGAGGCCATACCGTAAGAAATAATAGAGATAGGCTCTGTATTTGGGAGAAGGTAAATACCAAAGTCGATTTCCCTTTTGAGAGAAATACTGGAAGATCATCGAGAGACATTTTTGGATATTCATTTACAATCGGAACTGAAAGAGTAGGGGTTTCAAAATCTGTATCCCTATTTATAATAAGATGATAAATAAAACCCTTATAAATTATTTTCCTAGATTTTAGGCAACATATAAAGTGACCCTTAAGAGAATATGTTTTCTGTCCTATGACATGATAGGTTCGTTCAGAACCTTGAATGTGACCAATCGGGTCCTACAATCTATGGAACCATGACATGAATAAAGCCAATTCATCCCAATAATAACATCAAAATCTAAGATATCAAGCTCTACTAGATCAACATGAGTAACTCTATTAGAAATGGAAATGAGACAATTTCAATGCACTCTTTTAGCTACAATAGAATAACCAACAAAATACATATATGGAAAGGATTAGAAAGGATTACAGGACCAACATCAAATATTATAGCCACGTAAGGAGTTAAGAATGACAACATAACACCAGGATCTAGCAAGAAAACACATTAAAATTTAAGACTTCCAAGATACCGGTCACGACATCTTGGGAACCCTCATGATCTTGTTGAGTCTGCAGATCATAAAACTTATTTTTCTTTGGACAACTGGACCCACTAGGATGAACTTTCCTACCATATTTACCTTTCTTTATGGGACAATGCTTCATCTTATGACCACTTTTGACACAACCAAAAAAAATATCAAGGCTGGCAAAGTATTTGTCATTATATTTCTTGCCACACCTTGTGCAAGTAGTCATAGAAGACCCATTACCACCACCTGCCATCTTTGTTGAACATAGGGTTGGAGCATGAGAAGATCCTTGCAAGAAAATGTTTGCCAAAATTTAAAGCGACCTTTTCCACCATACTTGGAATAATAAAAGTCACCATCACCCACACGAGCCCTCTTAGAATCCCTTGACCTTTCTTTGAGTTTGTCTTCCTCAATTGGTTGTGCATGAACCATCAATCTAGAGATATCCATTTCCTTGATTTGTATAGTGGTTCGACACTCTTTGAAAACCAAGTGGAGAACACCCGACACAAAGTTGTAATGTTTTCATGGTCTTGCCCTCGGAGTATGAGGACTCACTAAATCAAATAGCTAAGCAAGTCTAAATCTAGCCACAAGCAGGAGGAGAGAGATCGTTGGACCAAATATTATTAAGCAATGTAGTCACATATATACATTAGTAAATGGAAAGTACTAAGTATGATGCATATGCATGAATACATGTTCATGATCAAACAGTACATTTATGCATGATATGCATGACCAAGCTATAAATATAGTTAAAAGCCTTTTAATATAAATCATAAATCATGAATAATGCATGGGTTCATATGGAATCAATTGGAAAATATGTAATTAAATCAAGTCATGCCTAATAATATTGAATTTAAATAATTGAATCATAATAAATTTAACCCATAGAGATTTTCCAAAAAACCATACATAATTGGGGAAATTAATTGGAGAATTAAGATCTTTTGGGACACAATAAATTAATGGAATCTATTAGGGAATCCCTACATACCTTGATACACAGAGCACAAAAGAAAATGGAGGAAAGAAGAGACTTGAAACTTTAAACTTGAACCCTAACTAGTTCTTCCTTGTTCTAGAGAGAATTTGGAGAGGATTAATATGAATGGAAATTAGGGTTTTAAGAGAATTGTATTAGTTTTAAGAATAGAAAGGTAGTTATAGGACTTAGAATTAGGGTCAAAACGATATAGTCTAGGTATTTAATGCATAGGAAAAGACCCCAATATCCTTCATAAATAACTGCAAGACTTGGTCTACAGTTTAGACCTATGGTCTGTAGAAGATTCTACGGCCCATACTGGTCAACCATAGAACCAAATTTAGAAACAAAAAATTTATCTTAATTTCCACAAAACCCTTCTATGGTTTGTCGGTCAGTCTACGTTTCATAGACCCCTTCTGTATAACCCAAGTAAAAGTGCAAAATTCCACTAAGTCTGTTCATTCCTATGAAACCATCCTATGGCCCGTAAAAGCTAATACGACTCGTCATCTTAACTCGTAGACTGAGGCCTCATGTTATTTTATCTAACTCTGAAAAGCCATATCAAAATTCTGATGGTTTTTCCAATTCATTCATAGGTCAGGTTTAGAAACTTGAAATTTCCAAAAATCTTACCCAGTGTCTGCGAGACCCTTCATATGATCCGTAGGTTGATCCGTAGCACCAGGTTCCTTCAACATATTTCTGAACATTTCCTTTTGTGAGGTGTTACAAGTTGTCTACAGATGGGGTGGTCGAAAGATAGATGAAGATATGTAGCACAATACAATTTCATCGAGTTGCAAAGTTCAATTAGGTTTGGGATCCTTATGTGCTTATATGGGTTCGAGAATTCTATGAGGGGTATTCCAGATGGATACCAAAGAAGAATAAAGAGTCCAACATGACCCTATTACTACAATTGAGGTTTGCGGGATAATGGTCAGGTGCATCGACAATGATACAAATGATGCTCTTCACTGTACTGTGAGAAAACGTCACACCTTGGCGGACAAACTTCAGACATCTCTTGATGGGTTGAAATGGTGGCTTGCCCCACTTTTGTTTGATGCTATGCCTCCCTGTATTGAGTAGAGTATTGATATTGAGAATAAGAACATCCTATCGTAGCTCAGTACTGGTTCCGGTTTATTAATAGCTCATTGATGGCATCCCAGAATGAGTCTATCCTCCGGTATCCAAAGTTTGTTGTGCTAGGGTGTATGATTGATCAAGAGCCATTAAATCTAGGCTCTATCTTTCCCTCAAAGATTACAATGAGGTCCAAGCAGCAACACACCTCTTTACCCTTTCCCGTGTTGATTACATCATTGTGCCGAAAGGCTAGGGTTTACTTATTGGCAAAGCCTGCTGTCAAAGTTACTCTAGCTTCCTCTAGTGACATTCCCAAGATTGAGGTTGATTATCTGAGATCTGAGGTTGAGAGGAGGAAGATTGCCCTGGTAGACTTTCTTCCGGTTGTTGATATGGAGTCTCTAGAGGTTAATACAACACCTCCTGCTCCTACTATTGAGCCTTTAGCTAAATATGCTCCTACTCCATCCACTATACCGCCTTCTAGCTCCCATCACCCGTGACACATACCTTTATATACTAGATGTGCAATCTTACTCATTCGGTGGATGTGAGAGCCTCTAGACCCGAGGCCACTGTCCCCACCATGATCTTCGATGCCATTACGACTTATCTTACACCTATACGGGCTGAGATAGGGAGACCATGTGAGTGTTTGACTGGCTATGGGCTTATACTTAATTCCCTTAGAACTAGGGTTGAGAAGCATGAGAGGAATGAGGGCATTTCAGATGATTTGACAGCCATGAAGGCTGATATTGTTTGGTTGTGCAAAGATGTTGGTGAGATAAAATCTATTGCTATTTCT
This sequence comes from Solanum etuberosum, assembly GCA_029582245.1. Lineage (NCBI taxonomy): Eukaryota > Viridiplantae > Streptophyta > Magnoliopsida > Solanales > Solanaceae > Solanum > Solanum etuberosum. The sequence continues at coordinate 23,585 of JAJONR010000310.1, forward strand.
ATACTATGAAGGGAGATGACCATAGCCATGTTACCTGTGACTAAGATTCCTCCAGCCTTGGTGATGATTGTTGTTCAGCCCACAATTGATGTTGCACCTATTGATGTTGATGAAGAGTTTGATACTCTAGAGACTTATGAGGTGGAACTTGAGGGAACTGATACTTAGAGGGATATTTATCCGTATGTTTATTTGGCAGATTTGGAGGATCCACTAGTGCAAGATGCTATAGAGGCTTCAATTTGTGACTCTTCTGTGATAGGGTCGAGTGGGACTCACGCTCTGGCATCTACTGAGATTAGGGATGCACTAGGCACATGCCCAAGATGAGGCTGCTCCAGCGAGCTAGAGTTATCCCTGATCTTAGACTAACAGAGGGATCCTTATACTCTCTGTGTCTCTCCCTTTTGATTTTATCTTTATTATTGGCATTGAGGACATTTCTTATTTCTTTTGGTGTAGGTGAACGTTCTTTTCTAGTACCTAGACTAATTTTCTTGCAATTCCATTTTTGAGTTTTGGTTGTACATAACTTGATGATGACGTAGTCATAACTTCTTTATTTTGTTTATTAGTATAATAATTAGTTTTGGTTGCTACTCATTTATCCCTCTCATGTTGTTCCAAAGTTTATATGTTGATTGATGTTGTAACGTGTGCATGCTTATTTTGAACATTCGAGTATTGATTGTGATCAATATCGATTATTTGAATAGTTCTTGTGATGATAAGTGCCCTTATGTAAGTTCAATGGGGAAATTTGAGTTCCATAAGTTTTGCATGAACTTTTAGCATCTTGTTATGACTAGTTGAGTATCAATTGTGAAACTAGCAATGACCGTTGCACTTAAGCTAGGTTTATAGAGTTATGATCGTTAATCACTACAGCATAACAGTATTTTAGTAGCATTTATTTAGGCCAAATTAACTAAATTCCCCTAATTTCTCCTCTAACATCATCTATTAGCGGCAATTAAACTTTTGCCACAAATAAGTAACTTCTAGTGGCAACTAAAATAAATGCCATTAAAACGCCCACAAACCCATTATACTCTCATTCTTTTAATACTCTAAAAATTGAACTCTCATTCTTTCTGCTCCGCGTCAATCCAAACCTAAATTTCCGTTCTCAGTTCATTCATTTCATCATAACACTACTTCCCTTTGTTCCATCATTGTGGGCTTTCAATTTTGATGTTGCCGACTATCATAAGGTATGGTATTTCTTTATCTTCTTCATGATTTCTCTTCAGCTCTCGGGCTATTTCATATTCATGTGTTCTGGTTGTTATTTGAAAATTTTCTTCTCACACAATCAATTGCATATTAGAGTATTTATGGGAGTTTTTGTGAGCAAAACATGTTCATGTTTATCACTCTTTTAACATTCAATGTATTACACCTCATAATTGAAACCTAATATAAACATGCAATAAGATTTTTAGTCTATAACTGAATTTGATGGGGGATTACTACGTAATTTGAGACTGATTAGTAAATTATAAGTATTTATTATTCAATTGCAGTACTTTTCTAATTTTGTTCAAGTTCTGGAAATTTCAATGTTAGATCCTGATAGTGGAAACAATTACTCATGTCTGAAGGTTGTTGAAATTTTTGGTTTAGAGAACATAAATGTTGGATATCTTTTAAGGAAGGAGAGGTATTCTCATAGTTAAAGGAGTCATACATCTTCTAGTTATAACAGTGGTTCATCTTTAGTTTAGTTCTATCTTGATGAAACTAAAAATGTATCTGATCTAGATTGATGGTTCAAAAATAATGAAAATAATTTGAAAGACACTTGATCTAAAAAACTCCTTTGCTTTTCTGCTTTGTTTTCATGTTCTGTTTCTCTAGTATGTCTCTTGGCCTCTTACTTTATGAGAAATTTTTTTAACCAAGGAATCCCTAAGGAAAGTTGGCTCAATTTGAAACTCGGTTTGAATAAGAACTTGAAGAAGCGGGATATGAGCCACAATTTTAAAGAAACTAAATAAGCTTGAAATTACATGCCATAATATGGCTTCATTGTTGCCCAGATTGGGAATCATTGTTGGTGATGGAACTAATCATGAGGTTTTTTTAAAGTCAGTCTCTAAAGGGTTTTTAGCTTAATTGTAAATTACTTGAATCTTTTTAAGGCAAATAATTTCAGGGGACATGTTTTTTTTTTTGAAATAGAGTTTCAGGGGACATGCTTATAAATTAATTTGACATTATTATTCTGCTCTGTTCTGATTTGTGGTTGGTGACCTCTCTTGATTTTTAACAATCATATGATCCTTTTGTACTGGTCTTATTTAAGAGAAGTTCATTTGAAACATAAATGGAAGTCCACTGCAAATGTGCTTCTTCTATAGATGAGCAACTTAGATGATCTGATTGCATATGCACTAAGTTGTAGTTATCAACCTAGCTTACACTTTGACTGATTTGAGTGCTAGAGTTTGTATATGTATATGGTCCTAGTATGCCAACAATGGTGTCCCAGAATATCTTTTAATTGAAATGGTAATGGTCATTTTTCTAGTCTTTAGACATTAAAAAATATATTATATTAGTCAAACTTCTACTATACATATCATCACGTTCCAACTTCTAATGCAATCTATTCTAATTGTTACCTGAAAGCAGTTTATTGACTATTTAGAATTAAATAGCTTAATCTTGATGAAAGTTAGTGTATTACATATTTGCATTAATGTGTTGTATTAAGATTAAGGCTTATTTAAATCGGTTCACATATAGTTCTAAAAGTTTGTTATGGGTAGATCAATGTTAATGGTCCTTGTGAAAAAGATGTCTATGCTTTGAATTTTGCGATCTTGAATTACTTTGTTATACTAAATGTATGAAACTATGTAAGGTTATGGTTCTTGGAATCTTCAAAAATATTGTCGAGTGCATGTTGGATCCTCCAAAAGTAAGTTCATTACTTTTGATAAGACAAATTTCTAACTTCATTACTGCCCGAGGCCAACTTCTATTCATTTTTACTTTTGCCAAAGTTACTGAATTTTCTCGACAGCCAATGTATGACTTTGTCTTCATCTTATAATATATAATTTTCATGAATGTTTCAAGTGTTGGACTACAATGTACCAGGTGGTTGGAATGAAGTTCTACTTCCAGCTATTCTATATATCTAATATATACTTTTCGTAACTGCGGGCACTCTGTTATTGATAATTACAGCTTGTTGGAAGAGGGGAAAAACTAACTAGTGAGAAAGTCTTTCAAACATCTTCCCTTGGATGGTGCATTGAATAGGTTTTCAACTTTTTATTATTTTTCTGTGTTTATTTATATATGAAAGGTGATAGTACACCGAGTTCTTTACTTTTAATATCCATGGAAGTTCTAGTGTTGTAAGTAATATTCGTAGAATGGTGTTGTTGATTGAATAAAGATGAATGTGTGATTGTTGTTTCCATTTTTTTGAATTTCAAGTGGTAGTTGATTTGATTCAAGGTGGTAATTTTGCTACCTTTTTAAATCCTTTGCGGTAGTCTTAAAGTCGATCATTTATCGATGTGACAGAGCCCTTGTCAATGTGACAGAGCCCTGGTCAATGTGACAGAGCCCTTGTTTCTTCAATTCTCTACAGGTACAATCCGGTTAAGGAATTTCTGATCTTGTAAACTTGCTCGCCAACTCCTTTAATATGTCGACTTCATTTAACATGTAGTGTTTATTTTCTTCTTGCTTGTGCAGACATATTTCATGAGTAGAATTAAGATGAGCCTGAAGCTCAACTCGAGGGGCAAACTGCAAAGCAGACTCGTAGCTCAGATATACTGCAGGACGCAATGTTAGCAATAGCGTCAACATCTAACACCTAGCTGACACAATCGAGTAAAACAAGTACACCATTGACACCCCTGCTCTTCTGCAAGCTATGATAGAAATCGAAGGTCTGGAAGAATAAAAACAAATGTAGGCCTTCGAGTTTTTGAATGAGGACCCTACCAAAGCCAGAGCCTTGATGGCATACAATAGAAGACTCAGAAGAATATATTTGCTTTGACTATTTGGTTGGTGGAGATAATATTTTGATGATCTGTTCTACTACTTCTTGGTCCTCTCTTTTTGATGGATAATTAGCACATCTTAGAGGATTAGTGTAAAAGTACATCTTTTAATATGTTTTCGTAGCAATTTGTTAGTTGTGTTTTCTATAAGTTTCTTGTCACAGGCTAGCCAATAGTATTATTACTGGGCTACAATTTTGTAATGTTTTCTCTTGGCTGATTAATAAAAAAATAAGTTACCAAAAAAATAATATATTTCTCTTATGTCTTCTATTTTTTATGCGATGAAATTGTGGTTAAATATGTCATACATTGCATCTTTATCAGCATTTACACAAGCCACACAATATGTTTGATATCACATTTTAAGGTGATTTTACTGGCAATAGTAATTGTCGCTAAATAAATGCCGCCAGAAGTATTTTCTTATAGCGGTAATAATATGGGTCTTTATCGGCATTCTAAATAAATGCCGCTAACGCCTTTACCGACATTGGTTGCAATGGAAATAGATTAAATGTCGGTAAATATTTTTGTAGCAATAAATATTGTCGCCAAAAAGAAAATTAATTGCCACTAACAGTCTATTTTGGTGTAGTGAATTTTGTTTGAGTTTCATTTATGATGTGGCTCTTTTGAAATTTGTGCGATGTGGATACTTAAAACTTGCCTTGTGGTCCATTTTATTTGTATTCTGAATGTGAGAAGTGACCTTATGCACTATTTTTTAGTCGAAACCCACTAATTAAACCTTTGTTGTTACAACATTATGAGAGTGTGAACCAATTTTTGCACCATTGGAGCCTAACCCTTTCTTTGAATATGAAATGAATATCTGAGCGTAAACCGGTTGTGAAACACTACCTCCCTTTCTCACCCAAAATCTTCTTGAAGAACTGATGTGTTAGAAATCGGAAAGTCAGACCAGCAATATAATTACCCATAATACAAAATTAATGTTCAATTATGCATACTCATAAGATTTCCTTCTTAATTGCTAAATCTACTTGTTTTATGCTTGTGTTGAGAACTTTTTAAGCATATCATTATTAATAATCTAAAATTTCTCAAACTTATGTTTATGTCAATCGATTTATTAAACATACAAGAGTTTCACTTTGTGAGTTGAATTCTTATTTACCATTTCCTGTGGAATTTGACCTCAATTCCTTGTTGGGTTTTATATTTTTAATGACCACCTACACATTGAATTATAAGATGTGTTGTTCAGATTTATTAAAATTCAGATGAAAAAAAAAATGAAGGTTTATCATGCTTGACTCTGAACATGAAGATTTTGAAAATATCATTTCTTCCTATGACTTAGCAGAAATATATTTCAAAGGAATTCTACTTACATGGTGGAGTGACAGAGCTGGAAATGATTGCATATTTGATAGACTTGATAGAGTGCTCACTAATCAGGGATTGCAAGGATGGTTTGATGACATGGAGGTGGAACATTTAGCAAGAACTGTATTAGATAATATTTTCTTCACTCTTAAAACAAGGGAGAAAGGCAGAAGAAACCTTTCATATTTCTTTTAATTTTGGACTGAGAATGACTGTTTCATTGATATGGTTATACATAACTGGAAGGTTAATGAATCTCAAAATAATTTTCTAGATTTCAAGGAGAAAATAAGAGTGTTAAAACAACTTTAACAAAGTGGACCAAAGAAACTTATGGTGATATTTTTAAGCAATTGATTATTAGGGAAGATATTATTAAAATTAATAAAAATATTATTCGAGGAAGTTCCCGATGCTAAAATAGGGAAGTACTACAAATAGCTTTAGAAGAGTTTAAAAAGTACTTGCATTTTGAAGAAACTTTTTCGCAACAATAGATGGGTATGAGTGGTTTGAGAATAGGGACACAAACATCAAATTATTTCGTAGTATTGTGAAAGGTATACGAAATAAACTTCACATACGAAAATTCAGGACAACAAGGCACTAGGCCGGAAGAAGAAGGTGAGATAGCATCAGAAACATTGTCTTTTTACGTCAATCAGTTTCAAGAAAAAAGACATACTAGCTCTTTCCGTGTATTGAGGCGTATTCCAGAACTTATCACTGAGGAATAAAATGCAAATTTCAATAACCAACCTACTTTTAAGATATTAATAAAGTTGTTTTTAACTTAAATAGGGATAGTGCGTGATGGTTTTGCGGGTAAAATTTTCACACATTTGCTGAAAATTTTGGGTCATGACATTTTCAGAATAGTACAAGATTTCTTTAGTGGTAATAATCTTACTAAATCTATTACTCACATTAACTTAGTATTAATTCCTAAAAAGGTATGGTTCAAATGTTATTTTATTTGAGACCAAGTAGCCTGAGGAATTTCATCAACAAACTTATTTCTAGCGTATCATGATAAAACTGAATATTAACTGCATAGTTTGATTTCTTCTAACAAAGCATGTTTTTTAAAGGTAGAAGAATCATAGAGAATATACTTTTGACACAAGAAATTGTCACAAACATTAGAAAGAAAGGAAAACTAACTAATGTTGTCATAAATCTTGACCTGGCCAAGACTTATGATAGAATATCCTTGTTTATTCTTATGTAGTTGTTGAGAAAGACGGGCTTTTCATAAGTGTTTATTCAGTTGATCTAGATATTAATCTTTAATAATTGGTATTTAGTGTTCATGAATTGACAAGGACATCTTGTTTCCACTCGACCACATGAGTGAAGCAAATATATCCTTTATCTCTTCATTTATTTATTATTTTAACTGAAGTTCTATCCGGGTGTTTTTGATGATGATTTGTACACATGCTATAGATTACAAAAGTTGAGTAATAATATTAATCATATTATTTATGCAGATGATACTATTATCTTTTCTTTGGCCAGTAGATATTCTTTGAAGATAATAATAGCAATATTACAAGATTATGAAGTTCAATTCGGGAAAAAGGTCAATAGAGAGAAGAGTGCATTTTATTTTTATCAAAATGCAATTATTGATTAGAGACTTTCGGTGGAGGAATATAAAAGTATAAATAGAGGGAAGTTTCCACTGAAGAATTCCATAAAGAGGAATGAACATTATGCAGATCTTATCCAAAGGGTAAATTCATAGCTTTAGTTAGGCTTCATAAGGAAACATTATATCTTATGAAGGTAAAGTAGTTTTGAATACCTATGTGTTACAAAGTGTTCCTATTCATGTTTTGTCATCTATAGTTCCTCCTCAATATGTTATAACAAAGCTTCACATGATTTTCGCTAAATTCGTTTTGAGTAATATAGTTACAGGGATGAGAAAATATTGGGCTGCCTGGGATAAAGTGTGTTCACCTAACCAGGAAGGGGAATTAGGCTTCAGATCCATGTTTGATGTTTCACAAGCCATGAATGCCAAACTTCAATGGAGATTTAGAATCCAAATACTTTATGAGAAGATTTATGTGGAACAAATATTGTAAGAAAAAAATTTCTATGCCTACTGTATACACATCAAACAACAGTACATTGTTGTCAACCACTAACAAATATTGAAGTTTTGATAAATGACATTGTTTGGGACAATGAAATCATACAGAGTCAATTCCCTTATCATATTGTTGAACAAGTGAAACAAACTATGGATTATTTTAGGTTATCTGACATGGAGTATAGACCTTGGTGGATCAAAATAAACTTTAGACCGTTCGTAATGAACCCTTCTTGGAAATCGCTAAGAAAAAAAAGGAAGAAACTAATTTTTTCAAAAATATCTAGATGTATGGAATCCCTTTTAAAATATATTTCTTTGTTTGGATGGTATGAACACCGTCCTTATAGCTATTGTCATTTCTCAATGGAACCCAAATATATCTTAGTTATGCCAATGTTGTGAAGATCCTGTAAGGGAATCTATGGAACATCTTTTTCATGAAGCTGAGATTATATTATATGTTGGAATGATTTCTCAAATGTACTAGTATTATAGGGCCTTCGATATCGGTGAAGCAAACAATAAAAAATGTGAAATGAACTGGGGAATATTAGACAAAAAAACTCTGTTTCAAGCTATTCCTATTATCATGTTGTGGGTTCTATGGAAAATGAGAAATATGGTATTGCGCATAGGTGTTTATTCGTTATGGTCCTATGATATGGATCTATTTATGAGGCGTTGTTATGAGTACTGATTTTGTACTTATTTGAGGCTCTTTTCTTATGATTTTGTGGCACTCATGTAGAGAAAGAAGCTAATTATCCATCTAATTATGTTAATTTCAGGTACTTGATGCTGGGAAGGAAAATGATGGGCAAAAAATGGAAAAAAGCTAAAAAGGAGCCGAACCCGGCAGATGTTGAGTCCCTAATCTCACCCCTACGAAGGAAAGTTTACCTTTGCATATAAGTCTAGAAGTCCAAAAAGTCAGGGGTCGTTTTAGCAAATGGATGTTCGCTTTTGCGACGTTCTCGTTTGCAATCTCCCTGCCGCATTTGCGAATCCCGCCCATCTTGGCATGGGAAAACTTGGAATATCTCAAGCATTGGACCAAAATTCTCACATAGGTATGAAAAGAAGGATTCATGCTATCATCAATCATATATTTTTCCATATCATAAAATATCAAATTTTAGAGTAGATAAAAACTTCATATTGTTCTTAATTTTGGGGTGAGACTTTGAAGGCAAGTTACCTCACGATTTACATTTGGGTTTGAAGATTGTGTTCTTATTAGTAAAATTTCTTGTTTCCTTCATCTTTCCTTGCTTACATTGCTATAATTGTGTGTGTAATTTCAAATTGATATTGGGGTTTTGAGCTCGAAATAGAAAATTCATTTGGTTTTTGATTGCTCATTCTATTGCTTTTGTATGTGATTCCATGCTTTCATGATGGAATTCTCACTACAAATTACAAATGAAAATTCGGAAATCAAAGACAAGAAATAAAGACAGATAGAGAGACAAAACAGAGGAAATAGAAAGCAACCAGAAGGTATATTAAACTTTAAGACCTCAATCCGTTAATCCTGCAAGAAGTACCTAACTCTTACGAAGACCTCGAGAGAAATAAATTCACCTCGCAACCAACGTTTCTAAACAAAAGTTAACCAAAGCTTGTACAAGGCTCTCAACACCCATTCATGAGTTTCATAATATCAATATTCAAAATAGTTTACCTAAAAGAGAACCCAAACAAGCTATTTATAGTTTTAGGTAATTATTACAAAAGAATCCCAAAAGTGGCCCAAAATAGGATAACGGGCGAGTTGGGTCACCCACGCCAAATGGACTCGGCGAGTCACCGATCAAGTAGGCGAAATAACCCTTGTCTTGGGTCTTCTGGAACTTTAGGCGCGCTGGGGATCCTCGCCTAAGCCATTGGGCGAGTCGCCGAATGGACCCTGCTCGCCTAAAGTGGCAGCTTCTTCAACTATCTTTCCTTCACTTCCCCAAGCGATCTTCATGGCATGGAACCCATTCTTTGCAATCAACAAAAGCTCAAGAACCTCTAACTTCATGAACAAACCTTGCATTCTTTAAAGGTCCTGAGTTTGACTTCGAGTGAACGGCTTTGGTGCAATATGAATTGCATCATTCCCTCCTTCTTGAGAAGAATTTGTCCTCAAATTCGATGGATAATCATCATCAATAGTTAAAAATGGAGAAAGACCGCAAACATTGAAGGTGTTGTGAACTTGATACTCCGAAGGAAGGTCAATCTTGTACGCATTGTCATTGAGTCTTTCAAGCACTTGAAATGGACCATCACCTCTTGGCATCAACTTTGTCTTCTGATGAGTGGGAAATTGCTCCTTGCGAAAATGTACCCACACCCATTTTCCCGGTTCAAGCACAATCCTCTTGCGACCATTGTTCACCTTTTTGTCTGCCTCTTGGTTCTTCTTTTCTAGGTGAAGTCTCACCTTCTCATGAAGTTTCTGCATGGTTTCCGCTCTTTTGCTTCCACCTAAGCTTAAGACAACATTTTGAGAAATACTAGTGAGATCTAGAGGGGTTAGGGATTAAAACCATACACCATTTCAAATGGAGTCTAGCCAATAGTTCTATGAATGACTAGATCATAAGTGAACTCAACTAATGGCAAATTTTCCTCCCATGAAGCTAACTTTCCATTTACCACAGCACGAAGCATAGAACCCAAGGACCTATTCACTACTTCGGTTTGGCCATCGGTTTGTGGGTGACAAGAAGTTAAGAACAACAACTTGGTACCAATTCTACCCCACAATTGTTTCAAAAAGTTACTAAGGAATTTTGGGTCCATATCACTTACGATGGTTTGAGGAATTCAATGCAATTTAACAACATTTTCAACAAACAAATATGCCACATTGGAAGAATCATCACATTTATGACATGGAATGAAATGAGCCATCTTTGAAAATCGATCAACAACAACAAAGATGCTATCTCTACCTCTTCTTGTCCATGGCAAAACCAAAACGAAATCCATTGAAATATCAAGCCAAGGTCTTTGAGGGGTGGGAAGTGGAGTGTATAAACCATGGGGAAGGAGGCGTGACTTAGCACTTCGACATTCAATACATTGGCCACAAATTCGAGCAACATCTTTGTGCATTTTAGGCCAATATTGTTCCTCGAGAATTAACCTTGTTTTATCAACACCAAAATGACCCATTAATCCCCACAAATAGTTCTCTCCAAGAGCTCATAGGCACACATAGTCTTTTGTCTTTGATCAAGAAACCTTCACATTTAGAATAGAGAGTACAAGATCTATCCCTAAGACACCTTTCCCTTTCTCATTCCTCACAATCTTGGAAGATTTGAGCAAACATGTGGTCCTTGGGATACATTGCCTTCAAACATTCAAAGCCAAGAAATTTAGAAGACAAGGTAGTTATCAACACATGTTTTCTTGACAAGGCACCTCCCCACACATTTTCAATCCCCTTTTTGTATTGAATTACATAAGGGAAAGTTTCAAGGAATTCAATCCATTTGGCATGCCTTTTGCTTAACTTTCCTTAAGCTAGGATACGCTTTAAGGACTCATAATCAGTCTGAATGACAAATTCTTTAGACCACAAGTAGTGTTGCCAATTACCCAATGCTCTAATCAAAGCATACAATTCAAGATCATAAGTGGAATTGTTTAAAGTTGCACCTTTAAGCTTTGTACTAAAATAAGCAATGGGCTTTTGGTCATTCATTAAGACAGCTCCAATGCCTACTTTACTAGCATCACATTCAACTTCAAACATTTTCTCAAAATCGGGCAATTTCAACAAAGGAGTGGAGCTAAGAATTGATTTTAAAGCCTCAAAAGCTTTGGATTTCTCTTCACCTGACTTGAAAGTCTTATCCTTTCGTATTACCTCTGTCAATGGGACGACTATGGTACTAAATCCTTTGAAAAACTGCCTATAAAAACTAGCCAACCCCCATGAAAGCTTCTAACATTTCTTAAGGACTTTAGAATTGGCCAATTCTTTATAGAATCTATCTTAGATTCATCAACTTCAACCCCCTTGAACTCACAAAAAATCCCAAAAAAACAACTTCATCAACATAGAATGAACACTTTTTAAGATTAGCATAAAGTTGTTCCTTTCTAAGCACATCAAAAACACAACTCAAATTATCTATATGCTCATGCATGGTTTTACTATAAATCAAGATATCATCAAATTAGAAAACCACAAACTTCCCTATGAAGGGATTCGTCATATGACATGAGACACATAAAAGTACTAGGAGCATTAGATAGAACGAAAGGCATCACCAACGATTCATTAAGACCAAACTTGGTCTTGAATGCGATTTTCTATTCATCACCGAGGTTCATTCGGATTTGATGTTACCACTCCTAAGATCGATCTTTGAGAACACACAAGAACCATTGATCTCATCAAGCATATCATCTAATCTAGGGATAGGATGATGATACTTTACCGTGATCTTGTTGATGGCCCGACAATCAACACACATGTGTCATGTTCCATCTTTCTTTGGAACCAAGAGAACTAAAACAGTGCACAGACTCATACTTTCTCTCACATAGCCCTTTTTGAGGAGTTCCTAAACTTGCCTTTGTAATTCTTTGGTGTCCTACGGATTACAAGCCGACTTGTTTGGAAATTGTGAGCCCGGCACAGAATCAATTTGGTGCTCAAATCCCCAAAGAGGGGGTAATCCACTTGGGACCTTTGGGAAGACATCATCATAATCCTGCAAAAGAAGGGAAATATAATGGGGGAGAGAAGAATGAGATTGGTTAGTTTGCAACACATGATCCCTATGAGTGATAAGGATAGAAGAACGTTTGACCTCCACTTCCTCCCTTATCTGTTTATACTTAGCCAACAACACTTGGGCTTTTCCCATCAACTTCCTCCTTTTCCCCTCTTCATTGCCCTCGACCTCCACATGATCTTCTTCACCCTTCCTTTTATCCCTCAACTCACTCATCTTTTGATACACTTCATTCACTTGTGAGGGTGATATAGGATGAAGGACATATTTTTGATCATCCAACACAAGTGAATATTTGTTGGTTCTCCCCTCATGTTTGGTGGAACGATCATATTTCCAAGGTCTTTAGAGTAGCACATCACAAGCTTGCATTGGGACTACATCACATAGAATCTCATCTTGGTACTTCCCAATTTTGAACTTGATCAACATTTCTGTATGAACCCTCAGTTCATCACACTTATTCAACCATTGAAGTTTGCAAGAAATCCTCTTAAGCGGTGCTACTACTGTTGGCACAACATCCACTATCAATGATCATTGAACACACATTATCTTTGATGAGGCACATGGAATGAAAAATATTCTCCCTTTGACTTGGATAGTCATGGCCTTGCTAATCATAACTCACCTCACCACATACATTGGTATGGTGAACTCTCCTTCTCGAGGCCAAGCTTCTTCAATCAGGACCTTCCTCATCAAACCATTAGGAACGTTGACATATTTTCCCTCACATGGGTCTTGTTCCTCATCTTCATCACCTTCGAATTCATCATCTTCTTGGGTTTCCTCTTCACAACCCTCTTCTTGATCTATCCTTTCACCAAGATATTATTCCGCTCCTTGAACTCAAACATTCAACCAATTGGGAAAATAATGCATCATATGACCCCATCCTCTACACATCTGACATTGAATACCTTTAGAAAACTTTGTGTGGTCTTTATTACCTCCCTCTCTTAGTTGGTACTTTTGAGTGTTTCCTTCAAAGGGTTTCTTCTCATAAGCCTTTTTGAAATCCTTATTTTTTCTCCAACCCGAAGATGTTTGAGCTCCCTCCTTGTTCTTACTCAAAGAATTTGAAGATGAATTACCCTTGTACTTAGGTACTTTCTCCTTTTTGAGTTCCCGCTCTACTTCATTGGCCGCTTCGATGATGTCATTCAATCTAGAAAACTTGTGAATAGTCATCTTGGAAGAGATCTCATTGTTCAACCCTACCTTGCAGTGAATAATTAAATGGTCTTCATTCTCATTGTACTCTAGCTTCAAGATAAAATTTTGGAACTCATCATAGTAGGCCGCACCACTTTTGTTTCCTTGCTTCAAGTTGTACAATTTAGCAAGTAACCCTTTTCGATACCTTTTTGGCACATACTTGACTCTCATAAGGGCTTTCAATCCGGTCCATGGTGGAGGGTGTCAATCATGAAGTACTAGATGATAACTTTTCATGTATTCCGACCACGTAATAGCAAACCCTTCAAATTAAGCAATGGAAAAACAACTCTGCTTGACCTCGCTCAAATAATTGACTTGGAAGATCCTTTCACAAAGCGACTCCCATTTTAGATGAGCATTGGGATTGCATTCCCCTTTGAAAGGTGGGAGACTAGTCTTGATAGAGTTGATTCCAACATCTCGGCCTCCATTTCCACCGTGGTCCCCATAATAGATTCCTCGGCCCTCATCCACTTGGTTGTTATTGTAGTAACCTCTTTGGACTTCCCCTTGATATTGGTTACCATGTTCTTCTCTAAATTCTTCAACATACTCTTGATTGGCATACGCGTCCCTTGGTTATCCACCTTGAGGTTGGTTCCCATATTGTCTTCTCCCATGTGGTATCGGGAAAAACCTACCTTCTCGTCCTCTATGCCTCATTTGACCTCTTGGTCTATTCCTTTATGCTTCATTCCATGGCTCTTCTTCACCTTCACCTTCATATCCCCCATGGTATTCATCCTCCCTCACCTCTATTACTTGGATTGGTGGGTTTTGTCGCATTTGGTTGGGTGGGATTTTGTTTAGTGATGCTTGGTAAGGTCAATTTTTGTTTGGTGGAGCTTCTTGATTGAGTTGGGATTGGAGTGGTTGATTGGTATTTTGGACATTGGAACCGAAACAGATTGGTGTTGAGTTGAACGCTTGATGGAAGGCTCCGGGTGTGATAGTAGGAGAAATAGTGTGGTCGTTAAAACATGTGCAAGCACAAAAAGTATCTTGTGGGGTGGACTTAGTAGAGTTAAGTCGAGCCTCCACATTATTCATTCTACCATCCATCTTCGACTCACTACCTTGCATGGTGGCCATTTGTCCTTTCATGTTCTCCATCATCCAACCCATATTAGTAATCACCTCAATTATAGATTCCGAAGTAACCCCTCCCATAGGTTGTTGGGTTTCACTTCCGGTGTCCATGGTACCTAGCAATAAGAAATACTTACCAAAAATAACAAATAATGTTAGCGATAGGAAAATGAACTCACAATCACTCGTGTTTACACACCTTCGATTGCCTCTCAGATTGGTTCAGCTATGGTTGAAGATTGCTTATACTCGGTTGATCACAAAGTGTCAATTTTTAATCTTGGCCGGAATGGATTATTCTTTTAAGAAAGATGGACGACTCGATTAAAGCAAAATGGACTTGAATGAAAAAGTTAACTACAAAGTAAAATTAATAAAAGCACAAAAAGAAGTGGCACTAGCAAAGAAGAGATAGCAAGAACCAATAATCAATAAGTACATCAATTACGAGTTGAAAATTAGTTTAGGAATCTTGAGAACGATTGAGAATCAAGAAAAGGAAACTAAGGAATTAGAACCTGAGATTAGTGGAATAAAATGAGGTTCGAGTCTCCAAATTCACTGTTTTCTTCGCCAAAGTTGAAGTTCAGCTCGCCAACTTGAAGTTTATCTCGCAAAAGGTTACAAAATGTTCAGGCAATTCAGCGATCTAGGTGTCAATTCAGTGAGTCGCCAACTAGTCTTTGGCGAGCAAAGTCGGGCTTGCCTAATGGACCAGTGTGTGCACTTGAAGACCTCTAAATTTTGTGCTTTTTTGGTCCCTCCTGTACTGTTTCCTTTATTCCTTACCCCATTTGGTAAATTCCCTTGTGCACTAACACTTATCCACTTTCTCTTTCCTTTCCTTTTTGATTAAACACCCTTTTTGGTAGATTCCTTCTTCTTGAAGATTGAATATCCCTTAAGGATACTATGAACAAGATGAATACCCAAAATAAAACCCTCGATATTTTTGGCTCGGAATTTCATGAAATTTTAGATATAGATTCCCCTTGATGTAGGAAACAATCCCAAAACTTTGTATCTTTCAATTCTTATCTAAATCCTTCAGATTTTAAAACCCATGTGCATCTTCTTCAAGCTTCTTCACCCAACAATGGTGGAATATTCAATAGTACCCCAAACTCTACCAAATCTCAAATTTAGACTCAAGTAGGCTAGGGAATAGTAATCTAGCCTTAGAAACATCAAACAAGACTCAAATAAAAAAAATATTTTTGGGGTTTTCTTGAAAAATGATTTTGACTCTTTTTTTTGTAGTAACAAACCCAAGACTAGAATCGTAGGAACGAATCTAAGCACGACTCAGATACCAAATAATGTAATTCTCACTACGAATTACAAATGAAAATGTAAAAATCAAAGACAAGAAATAAATATAGATAGATAGACACAATAGAGGAAATAGAAAGCAACAAAAAGGTATATTAAACCTTAAGACCTCAAATCGTTAATCCTTCAAGAAGCACCTAACTCTTACGAAGACCTCGAGGGAAATGAATTCACCTCGCAACCAACGTTTCTAAACAGAAGTCAACCAAAGGTTGTACCAAGCTCTAAAAAATCATTAATGAGTTTCATAATATCAATATTCAAAATCTGTACCTAAAATAGGACCCAAAATAACTATTCATAGTTTTAGGTAATTATTACAAAAGAGGCCCAAAAGTGGCCCAAAATAGGATAAACGGTAAGCAGGGTAGCCCACGCCGAAAGGACTTGGTGAGTCACCGATCAAGTCGGCGAGATGACCCTTCTCTTGGGTCTTCTGGAACTTTGGACGAGCTGGGGGTCATCGCCTAAGCCATTGAGCGAGTCGCCGAATGGACCCTGCTCGCCTAAAGTGGAAACTTCTTCAACTATCTTCCCTTCACTTTGCCAAGAGATCTTCGAGGCATGGAACCCTTTCTTTTCAATAAACACAAGCTCAAGAACCTCTAACTTCATGATTAAACCTTGCATTCTTTGAAGGTCCCGAGCTTGACTTCGAGTGAACAGCCTTGGTGCAATCCGAATTGCATCATTTCATGTCTAGGGTTTATTCTTATTTTAATGTTTTAATATACTGCACACTTTAATCTAGATTCTAATCTTCATGGGTTACTTGAAAGAGAATTCGTGAAGTAGAAAATTAGATTAATAATCATGTTTGACTTTGATTTAGAAATTTGAGACTGAAAGGAGATAATTCAGGTGTTCTTTGTTGAATGCTAAACATGTTCGAAATAGGGGTTTAGATGAAGGTATTGGATTATTTGTTATTGAAAACATTTTGGACCGAAAGAATATTTCGTGATAAATCACTTTTAGACCGAAAAGAGATAAGTGTATATTGATGATGATCTAGCCTACCTTTGATTGATTGGCATGTGTTTAGATGGCGATGGATCATTGAATGAGTATAAAGTTCCCAATTTCCCAAATCCCAAATCCCAAATCCCAATTATCCCTTGCATGGTATTCTTTTTTCCCAAATCCTTTGTTAGATTCAAATTTGCTCTTAATTTAACAATAGTGTATATTGTGTATTTAGATTCAAACTTGTAGCTATTCATTCTTTGGCTTGTCAATTACAGGCATGTAACACCTCATATATGGAAAGCGAGAAAGTAAACTTTTAAGTGTAGGTGTGTATCTACGTGTCCCATCTACGGACCGTAGAAGCTTCTACAGATCGTAGGTGGCAACTGTAGGTAGGGAAAATATATTTTTCAAAAGAAGTCCGAGTACCCTTTTGACGGTTCAATAGGACGGTCCGTCGTTTCTTCGACGAGTCGTAAGTTGTTCAAAACAAGTTCCAATACCCTTTTCCCTAATTGTTTTACCCCTATACCACGTCATTTTACCGCTATACCACGTCATTTTACCCCTAAATATATTCCCTATAAATACCCTTCACCCTTTGAAATTTCCTCCAACTTATTCATTCTCTCAAATTCCTAAAGTCTCTCAAAGGTTTTCTCCAAAAATCTTCTCTCTAGATCAAGTAAGAAGAAGCTAGGGTTCTTCAAGTGCAAGTTTCCTTTCTTCATCATTGCTTAAGGTTTCAATCAAGTTATGTAGGGAGTTCATCAATGGGTTCAAATAACCCATTGAGTCCCCAAAGTTTCTTCAATTCTCCAATTCGATTTCCTAAAATTGATTAGGTTTTCATTCAATTCTTCATGGGTTCTATTTGTATGAATTTGATTGCTTTATTATGATCTTATTATGATGATTTCGATTTAATTACATTCTTTTCAACTAATTCTATTTGAACCCATGCATTGATCTATGAATTTTTACTATGAACCGTAACTAACATGAATTTATGAAGAAGCTTGAATCTATGCATGTATTTTTATGAAATCATGTCTATTTTTATGAAATCACTGTGTATGAATTAAGAAAGCTTATAGATGAAGTTATCTATAAATGCTATGAAGCTTTGCCACATGTCATGAATAACATCTTGATATGCCTCAATGCTGTTTGCGCTATTTTCCTTAATAAGGTCTTTTTAGTATGGTATCCGGATATGCAATCAATGATTATAGATCACGCTTTAAAACTATTTCATTTCGTAGTAGGGCATTTCTAGCATGAAGTTAATGACTATGGGCCTTAAAATACCATTATAAAAAGATCATGGATGGTGAAAGGTTTTCTCACGAATGTTCTAAGGAGCTACCCTATGTTGTTCTAACTTGGATTAGTATCTTTATTGTACTTTTCCATGGATGATAAAAATGAATACTATTAAAGACTATTTTGTAGGATTTATTCTTAGCACCGAGTGGAATAGCAACGAATACCAATGTCCCATAACTATGTGCCACCATAGGATGATTGTCTTAGAAATTATCTAGTGGGTCTACTTTAGCTTAGATTTTTACCTTGGCATGTTAGGACACCCCTTTTTTGGAGCAGAAACTTGATTCCATGTTAAAGCTCGCATAGTCTATATTTCGGGTAACGGTAAACATCCCACAAAATAAACTAAGTTAATTACTAATGTTTTATAAAGATTCCTTTATGATTTAGAGATGCATTGACCATGTTCATCATTTATGAATCTTCTTAAATGATTTTACTATGTTTTAACTTGGTCATGCATTTCATGTTTTTGATGTTGTCCCCTTATGATCACGTCTCGTGTTTTATTGCATTCTCCTCATACTTAGTACATTCCACATACTAATGCATACTTATGCCTATAGTGTTTCACTAATGTAGGGCTTGACGACTCTTCTCCCTCTGTTCATGGCTAATTGACTGTTTTAGAGACTTTGAAGATTTTTGAGTCCTCATGTTTCGAGGACCAAGACTCTTTTATTGATTTCATGTCTTTTCATTTCAGATTTTGTATGTTATGTATGAGTTACATCCCAATCACTTCCTTATGATATAATAGATGGATTTGAGATTTATGTTAGACTTTCACTACTTTGTCAAACTCTTTTATATGAAATGCTTCTTTTAAACTCTTTGGTTTTCTATTATCTTGTATGATGTATGCTAAATGGCTTGTGTAGGGCCTCGCCGAGTCTTATATGCCATGATACCTCTAGGGTGTACTTTGGGTTGTGACAAACTTAGTATTCTGAGCACGGGATTTAGAAATGTCCTAGGATGTCTCATAATCCATGTCCAGTAGAGTCTTATTCATGAGTGTGACGCACACCATATTTATGACTATAAGTTTATAATATGCTTAGAAAACTCCACTTCTTTCGTTACTCTAAATTCATGCCATAGAGTTTATCTCTATGAAGGTCCTCCTCTCCTGACCCGTCTTTATGCTCTTTAGAATATGCTTCCATGAAGGAATCTCATGAGAAGGAATCTCATGAGAAGGAATATTCATGAAAATGTGGTGCCCGAGGTTTCCTAAGTGCCAGTCGACCCTTTGGATGAGTAAGTGACTAATGATGAGTTTTGAGCCACATTTTATGCATTGGCCCAAGCTATGACGGCTCAAGCAAATAGAGAGGTTGTGGCTTCGGTGAACCCAAGGGTAGGTACATCGGCAACAAGGGTGATGGACTTTAGTAAGATCAATCTTCCAGAATTTCATGGGTCTAAAGTTGAGGAACCCTCAAGAGTTCATTGATGAGGTTTATAAGATAGTGGGAATCATGGATATCACTTCGGTTAAAAATGCAGAATTGGCCCTTTATAAACTCAAGGGTGTTTCTCAAGTTTTGTATAAGCAATAGAAGGAAGAGAGGGCAATATATGCGGGTCTTATTGGTTGGGAGAAATTTATTGTTGATTATCTTGATAGATTCTTTCCCTTTGAGATGAGGGAGGCAAAGGTACTTGAGTTCATTAACCTCCATCAAGGGAATATGAGTGTGAAGGAATATGCTTTGAAATTCATGCTAATGTCCAAATACGCTCCAACTATGTTTGCCGATCGAAGGGCAATGATGAGTAAGTTTGTATTGGGTGCTTCCGACTTGGTAGTCAAAGAATGCCTAACTGCCATGCTTGTTAAGGAGATGGATGTTTCATGTTTTATGATGCATGCAAAACAAATAGAAAAAGAGAAGCTTAAAGAAAAGTCTAGGGAGTCCAAAATGGAAAGAAAGTATAATGGTGATTTCTCACATTTAGAGAGTCTATAGTCATTGCTCTATGGAACCCAAATATCTCTCAGTTATGTCAATGTTGTGAAGATCCAGTAAGGGAATCTATTCAACATCTATTTCATGAAGGTGAGATTACATTATATGTTGGAATGATTTCTCAAATGTAGCATTATTATGGGGACTTCGATATAGGTGAAGCAAACCATAAAAAATGTGAAATGAATTGGGGAATATCACACAAAACACTATCTTTCAAGATATTCGTATTAGCAAGTTGTGGGTTCTATGGAAAATGAGAAATATGGTATTGCACATAGGTGTTTGTTTGTTATGGTCCCATGATATGGATCAGTTATGAGACGTTGTGATGAGTAGTGGATTTACACTCATTTGAGGATGTTTTCTTATGATGTTGTGGCACTCAAGTAGAGAAAGAGGCTAATTATCTATCTAATTATGTTAATTTCAGGTACTTTTTGTAGTGAAAGGAAAATGATGGACAAAAAGTGGAAAAAAGCTAAAAAGGAGCCAAACCCGGTAGAAATTGAGTCCCTGATCTCGCACCTACAAAGGAAAGTTTGCTTTTGCAAATAAGTCAAGAAGTCTAAAAAGTCAGGGGTCTCTTTAGCGAATGGATGTTCACTTTTGTGACGTTCTCTTTTGCAATCTCCCTACTGTATTTGCGAAGCCCACCCATCTAGACATGGGCAAACATGGAATTTCTAAGGCATTGGACCCAAATTATCATATAGGTATAAAAATAATGATTCATGCTATCATCAATCTTACATTTTCCATGTCATAAAATATCCAATTTTAGAGTAGAGAAAAACTTCATATGTTCTTAATTTTTGGGTGAGACTTTGAAGGCAAGTTACCTTACAATTCACATTTGGGTTTGAATATTGTGTTCTTATTAGTAAAATCTCTTGTTCCCTCATTCTTTCCTTGCTTTACATTGCCTTAATTATGGGTTTAATTTCTAATTGAGATTGGGGTTTTGTGCTAGAAATATACAATTCATTTGGTTCTTGATTGCTCATTCTATTACTTTTGTATGTGATTTCATGTCTAGGGTTTAATCTAATTTTCATGTTTTAATCTATGATTTTATAGTGCATGCTTGAATCTAGCTTCCAATCTTCATGGGTTACTTGAAAGAGAATTCGTAAAGTGGAGAATTAGATTAATAATCATGTTTGACTTTGATTCCGAAACTTTAGACTGAAAGGAGATAATTCAGATCTTCTTTGTTGAATGCTAAACTTGTTAGAAATAGGAGTTTAGATTAAGGTATTGGATTTCTTGTTGTTGAACATAATTAGGACCAAAAGAATATTTCGTAATAAATCACTTTGAGACCGATAATAGATAAGTGTCGATTGATGATGATCTAGCCTACCTTTCATTGATTTGCATGTGTTGTGATGGCAATGGATCATTAAATAAGTATTAAGTTCCCAATTTCCCAAATCCCAATTATCCCTTGCATGCATGCATTTTGCCCAAATTCTTTGTTATTTACTAATTCTGTCTTAATTTGATAATTCTGTATATTTTTTGTTTAGATTCGAACTTGTAGCTATTCATTCTTTGGCTTTTCAATTACCAACATGTAAAACCTCAGATTTGGAAAGAGAGAAAGTAAACTTTTAGGCTGAAGTTTGTATCTACGGGTCCCATCTACAGACCGTAGAAGCTAATACGGGTCGTAGGTGGCAACTGTAGGTAAGTGAAAATGAATTTTTCAAACAAGTCCCATTACCCTTTAGACGGCTCAACAGGACGGTCCATCGTTCCTTCAATGAGTCGTACATAGGTCTCGTAGGTCACCCTAGACTTAGTGAAAATGTAAAGATTAAAGTTTGTTTCCACGGTTATCATCTATTATCCGTAGAAAGACCTACGAGCCACACATGGGTTCCGTCGATTGTTGGCCAAATCTAGAGTGTCTGATCACTTTCTATGGTTGACCCGTTTGGTTCGTAGAAGGACCTATGGACCCTAAATCCAACCGTAGATGGTGGTCGGTAGTTATCTTAAAGGGCTTTTGGGTCTTTTCCCTAATTGTTTTAACCCTATAGTACGTCATTTTACCCCTAAACCTAAACCCTATAAATACCCTTCACCCTTAGAAATTTCCCCCAACTTATTCATTCTCTAAAATTCCTAAAGTCTCTCCAAGGTTTTCTAAAAAAATCTTCTCTCTAGATCAGGTAAGAAAAAGCTAAGGTTCTTCAAGTTCAAGTCTCCTTTATTCATAATTGCATAAGGTTTAAATCAAGGTATGTAGGGAGTCCATTAATGGGTTCCAATAACCCATTGAGTCCCCAAAGTTTCTTCAATCTTCTTAAATTGATTAGGTTTTCTTTAAATTCCTCATGGATTCTATTTGTATGGATTCAATTCCTTTATTATAATCGTATTTCAATGATTTGGATTTAATTACATGCTTTTCAACTAATTCCATGTGAACCCATGCATTGATATATGAATTTTGACTATGAACCCTAACTTGCATGAATTTATGAAGAAGCTTGAATCTATGCTTGTATTTTTATGAAATCATGCCTATTTTTATGAAATCAATGTGTATGAATTAAGAAAGTGTATATATATATATATATATATATGAAGTTTGGCCATATGAAATGAATGACATATAGATTTGCCCTCAATGCTTTTTGCTCTATTTTCCTAAATTAGGTCTTGATTAGTATGGTATTCGGATATGCCATTAATGATTATAGATCACGCTTTCGAAACTATTTCCATTAATAGTAGGGCATTTCCAGCAAGAAGTTAATGACTATGGGCCTTAAAAAGCTATTATGAAAATATCATGGATGGTGAATGGTTTTCTCACGCATGGTCTAAGGAGCTACCCGATGATGTTCTAGCTTGGAATAGTATCTTAATTGTACTTTTCCATGTATGATAAAAATGAATAAGATTAATGACTATTTTGTGGGATTTATTCTTTGAACCGAGTGGACTAGCAACAAATACCCATGTCCCATTACTACGTGTCAGCATAGGATTATTGTCATAGATAGACATTAGCTAGTAGATCCACTTTAGCTAAAATCCTTACCTTGGAAATTTAGGACACTCCTTTTCGGTGTGGGGTTGAAACATGATTCCATGTTATAGCTCACATGGTCTATATCTTGGATAATGGCAAACTTCCCACAAATGGAACTATGTTAATTACTAATGTTTTATGAAGCTTCCTTTATGATTTATAGATTCAATGACCATGTTCATGATTTATGAATCTTCTTAAATTATTTTACTATGTTTTAACTTGGTCATGCATTTCATGTTTTTGATGATGTCCCCTTATGATGACGTCTCATGTTTTATTGTATTCCCCTCATACTTAGTACATTCCACGTACTAGTGCATACATTGTTTCACTAATTTAGGGCTTTGACGACTCTTCTATCTCTGTTCGTGGCTAGTTGATTGTATTAGAGACTTTGAACATTCATGAGTCCTCATGTTCTAAGGGTCGATACTCTTTTATTGCGTTCATGTTTTTTTTCATTTCAGATTATGTATGTTATGTATGGGTTACGTCCCAATCACTTCCTTATGATATAATAGATGGCTTTGAGATTTATGTTAGACTTGCACTACTTTAGTCAAAATCTTTTATATTAAATGCTGATTTTAAACTCTTTGGTTTTCTATTATCTTGTATGATGTATGCTAAGTAGCTTGTGTAGGGCCTCTCGGGGTCTTATACGCCATTTCATGTCTAGGGTGTACTTTCGGTCATGATAAACTTAGTATTCAGAGCACAAGGTTTAGAAAGGTCTTAGGATGTCTCATAAGCCACATCGAGTAGAGTCATATTCATTAGTGTAAAGCGCACCACATTTATGTATAAGAGGCTATAAAATATTTAGGAATCTCCACTACTTCTGTTACTCTAAAGTCGTGCCATATAGTTTATCTCTATAATGGTCCTCCTCTCATAAATCTTGTTTATGCTTTTCAGAATATGCCTCCACAAAGGAATCCCATGGCAAGGAATGTTTGTGAAAATGTAAGGCCCAAGGGTTCCCAAGTGCCGGTCAACCCTTTGGACGAGCAAGTTACTAATGATGAGTTTTGAGTCACATTTCATGAATTTTCCAAAGCTATGACGAGGAAAGCAAATAGAGTGGTTGTGGCTCCCGTGAACCCAAGGGTGGGTACAACAACAACAAAGGTGATGGACATTACTAAGATGAATCCTCCAGAATTTCATGGGTCTAAAGTTGAGGAAGATCCTCAAGAGTTCATTATTGAGTTTTATAAGATTGTGGGAATCATGGGTATCACTTCGGTAGAAAAGGCGGAATTGGCCGCTTCTCAACTCAAGGGTGTTGCTCAAGTTTGGTATAACCAATGGAAGGAAGAGAGGGCAATATATGTGGGTCCTATTGATTGGGAGAAATTTAAGGTTGATTCTCTTGATAGATTCTTTCCCCTTGAGATGAGGGAGGCACAGTTACTTGAGTTCATTAACCTCTGTCAAGGGAATATGAGTGTGAAAGAGTATGCTTCGAAATTCACACAATTGTCCAAATACGCTCTAACTATGGTTACCGATCTAAGGGATGGGATGAGCAAGTTTGTATCAGGTGCTTCCTACTTGGTGGTCAAATAATGCCTAACCGCCATGCTTGTTAAGGATATGGATGTATCATGTTTGATGATGCATGCACAACAAATAGAAGAAGTGAAGCTTAAAGAAAAGTCTAGGGAGTCCAAAATGGCAAGAAGGGATAATGGTGATTTCTCACATTGAAGGTCCGGTGTAGGTAATCGTTCTCAAGGTAATGGTTCTAGTGAAAAAATGGTGTCCGAGTGTCGGGAGTGTGGAAATATATATATGGGTGAGTTCTAGCCGGTTCTAATGGATGTTTTAATTGTGGAAAAACTATTCATAAGATAAGGGATTGTCCTACAGGTTCTAAGAATGAGGGAGATAATCGCCGATGGGCTCAAACTTACCCTTCTTCAGGTACTAATGGTAGCAACAAATAGAATAGGTTTTATGCTCTTCGGTCTCGACAAGATCACTAGGGTTCCTCATATGCAAAAATTGGTAAGTTATGGTCTTTTCTCTTGTGGTAATGCATTTCTTGATATTGGGAGTTTCATTGGCTATGGTAAGACTCCATGTGTGGTAATTATGTTTGAGGTTAACCTTCAAATCTTGGTGGAAATTCCTTAAATAATTACTTTTAAGTAACAATAGTTACGTGGATGTTAAGACTTTGGTGCTATACTTGGATTGAGAGAGATGGATTCAAAAAGACTAGTGAGGTTGCTCCCAATGGGGAGATAGTATTTGTTACATGGTTGCTATGTGTGAAGGACTAATCAAATTGTTGGAGAGGTTCTTTGCTATGGTTTTGTATGGAAAAAGGCCGGAGGCGATGTGATGTCATAGTATCCCTATCTCATTCCTTTATCTTTGGGTCTAGCTTGAGTCATCAACCCATCATGTTCACACTTAAGGATTCTTACATTCTTTGTTATTCTCATGTTTCCTTATGCATGCATTCTCATGAAAATTTTGATTTTGAAAATTTTGATTTAGCTTCATTGATTGCTTCAAGATGATATGCATTTCTATATGATTTGCATATATGTTTATGAAAAAATGTTTTAAAAGTATGTTTTAGCTTGAAGTTGATATTCTTCCTTGGTTATGTGCATTTTGATAAAATTGCATTAATGTTGGGTTGTCAATTTCTCTGCTACTCTACTCATGCTAGCTTGAGTCTCATTCGAGAACAAATATTCCCAATGGGGAGATATTGTAACACCTCAGATTCAGAAAGGGAGAAAGTAAACTTTTAGGCTGAAGTTTGTATCTATGGGTCTCATCTACGGTACGTAAAGGCTTCTACGGGCCGTAGGTGGCAACCGTAGGTAGGGGAAGATAAAAATTTTAAACAAATCCTAGTACCCTTTGACAATTTTACAGGACGGTCCGTCGTTCCTTCGACGAGTCGTAAATAGGTCTTGTAGGTCACCCCCAGACTTACTGAAATTGTAAAGCTTAAAGTTGCTTTCTATGGTTGGCATGTATGGTCCGTAGAAAGACATACAAGCCATACATGAGTTCTGTCGATTATTGGCAGAATCTAGAGTCTCTGATCACTTTCTACGGTTGACCAGTATTGTGTGTAGAAGAACCTACGGACCGTAAGTCCAACCATAGCTGGTGGCCGGCAGTTATTTTAACGGGTTTTTGGGTCTTTTCACCAATAGTTTTAACCCAATACTACGTCGTCTTACCCTTAATTCTAAACTTTATAAATACCCTTCACCCTCAGAAATTCCCCCCAACTTATTCACTCTCTTAAATTCCTAAAGTCTCTCCAAGAATTTCTCCAAAAATCTTCTCTCAAGATCAAGGATGAAGAAGCTAGGGTTTTTCAATTTCAAGCCTCCTTTCTTCATCATTGGTTAGGGCTTCAATCAAGGTATGTAGCATCAATTGGTTCCAATCACACATTGAGTCCCCTAAGTTTCTTCAATTCTCCAATTCAATTTCTCAAAATTGATTAGGTTTACATTCAATTCCTCCTATGTTCTATTTGTCTGGATTCAATAGGTTTATTATGATCTTATTTTGATGATTTGGATTTAATTACATGCTTTTCAACTAATTCCATGTAAACTCATGCATTGATCTATGAATTTTGACTATGAACCCTGACTTGCATGAATTTATGAATTTTGACTATGAATTTATTTTTTTATGAAATCATGCCTATTTTCATGAAATTAATGTATATGATTTAAGTAAGCCAATAGATGAATATATCTATATGTCCTATGAGGCTTGGCCACATGATATAAATGACAGATAGATTTACCCTCAATGCTTTTCGGGCTAGTTTCCTAAATTAGGTCTTGATTAGTATGGTATCCGGATATGCCATCAATGATTATAGATCACGCTTTGAAAACTATTTCCATTAGTAGTAGAACATATCTAGCATGAAGTTAATGACTATGGGCCTTAAAAAGCTATTATGAAAAGATCATGGATGGTGAAATATTTTCTCACGCATGGTCTAAGGAGCTATGCTATGATGTTCTAGCTTGGATTAGTATCTTAATTGTACCTTTCCATGAATGATAAAAATGAATAAGATTAATGACTATTCCGTGGCATTTATGCTTAGCACCGAGTGAACTAGCGGCGAATAACCGTGTCCCATAACTATGTGCCACCATAGGATGATTGTCTTAGATAGACATTAGCTAGTGGATCCACTTTAGCTCAGATCCTTACCTTGGCACTTGAGGACACCCCTTTTCGGTGTGGGCCAAACACTCGATTCCATGTTATAGCTCGCATGGTCTATATGTCGGTTAATGGTAAACTCCCCACAAAATGAAATAAGTTAAATACTAATATTTTATGAAGCTTCCTCTATGATTTAAAGATGCATTGACCATCTTCATGATTTATAAATATTCTTAAATGATTTTACTATGTTTTAACTTGGTCAAGCATTTCATGTTATCGATTATGTCCCCTTAAGATCGCGTCTCATGTTTTATTGCATTCCCCTCATACTTAGTGCATTCAACGTACTAATGCATACTTGTGCCTACATTATCTTACTAATGTAGGGTGTGACGACTCTTCTACCTCCGTTCGTGGCTAGTTTATTGTATTAGAGACTTTGAAATTTTGGTGAGTCGTCATGTTTCGAGGATCGAGACTCTTTTATTGGTTTCATGTCTTTTCATTTCAAATTTTGTATGTTATGTATGGGTTACGTCCCAATAAATTTCTTATGATATAATTGATGGATTTGAGACATATGTTAGACTTCTGCTACTTTTGTCAAACTTATTTATATCAAATGCCGCTCTTATACTCTTTGGTTTTCAATTATCCTGTATGATGTATGCTAAGTGGCTTCTGTACAGCCTCTCGGGGTCTTATATGCCATGCCACGTCTAGGGTTTACATTGGGTCATGACATGACAAAATATTCTCTGTGGAATTCAACCCCGACTCTTAATTGGGTATTTTTATTGATGATGACCGTTTATCCTTTTAACTTGTTTAAGGGTAATTTGAGCATTGTCAAAAAATAGCGCTGCTACCGGGGAACAATTAGGTATATTGAATTAATTTAGGATTTATAGTTTAGTTGTTTCTATGTAGATTGTGAATAGTTGTCTTTATTTTGTTTCTTTTTGCTTATATGGCTTTTTGTGATCATCATATATTTGGGAGTGGTATGCCCTATACTGACCCATGTTCTTGTAGTGAAACAGATGTAATCAGCCAATTTAGGATTAGGTTCATAGATGTAAAGCTCATTTGGGGTAAGAAAGCCCTATGCCTACTATACCAAGAAAAAGAAAGGCTTCGCAAAATGCACCTTCTGAGGTGCTATGATATGGTAAACTTTGAGTTTGGACTAGAAACTCTTAGGTCTTAGGTTAGAACAACCGTGGGGGTTGAAACTCCTCCTTATCCAATGGCCAGAAAGAGAAAAGAAGAGTCTCACAACTTGCACCTTTCTTGGTGTGATGAGACGGTTCAACTAGAGTTTGGGATTGAAATGTTGAAAAACAATGTGAGAACTCAAAGAGGAATTGAGGTGGATATAGAAGATATCATGAGCTTGTGCAACCAACCAAAATGAATAATAATCCAAGAAGCCAAAATAAATGGTATGAAACTAGAGTTGCAAGAAAAAGCAAAAAAAATCATTATTGGCAACTCTAGTTCATGTGGAGTTGAGAGTGTCACCAAATTAAGGACCTAAAATAACAAAAAGAAATTCTCAAGTGGCTTAATGACTCTCTCAATCCTACCCAAGAACCCAAAACTGAAGAATAATGCAAATTTTGGTAGGAGTTTTATTGCCTCGAAGTGGAAACACACATGGTGATGTACCTGACATCACGTCGTGGCGTTAAATTATGCGCTTTATGGGAGGCCCCCCATCAGTATCCAAATAATTGTAGTTCATAGTTTAATTTTGGGTTTTTTATTTGTAGGTTATATTTGATTTTTCTGACTAATCCTCATTATTTTAGAGTGTTTTGAGTTAATTTTAATATGTTTGGAGGCATGGACCTTGAAGGAAATAAAATTCAGGGTGAAAGCCCTATCAAAATATGACTTGGGAAAAATTTTGGTCGCCAAGGGTTGCCCAATGAGACTGGGCAGATCGACCAATAGCCCCCGATTCAACCAAAATAGACAGTAAACTCCCTGCAAAAAATGCCTTTGATGTTGCAGAAGCAAAGATGAGTTCGCCTAAGCGATGTCCACAAAAGTGGTTCCCTTTCGCAAAAGCGATCATCGCTTAAGAGGAGGAGCACTCATAAAGGCAAACTCGGCTTTTTAGTGGACGGTCATAAAAGCTACCAATATATCACTTAAGCAGAGGTATGAATTTAAAAGGGTAGTGGGCAGAAGTTAAATGGGAAAAAGATCAAAAATAAAAGGTCCCCATCCTTTCTCTATTCCTAACTCGTCTTAGTTTGATTCTAAAAATCTTTGTATTTCTTGTACAAACACAATCCGGTATGTCTCTCTAACTTTTACTGTCTTGAAGAGGTAAATTTACTGTGTATATTTTGCAACTTCTTGAAAGTTGGGGGTATTATGTGGGTAGTAACTTCTTAAACTTGGAGGGGGGAGTTAAATTCTTGTATTTATTGGCCGAATTCTTTTTGATAATTGTTTAATACATGTGTCTGGGTTGATTTATTATATTTGGAGAAGTCTTTAGTACCTATTTCATGATCAAACTAATGAAAAATAGTTTGGGCAACATGCATTTTATTAAATTGCCATGAGAACTCAAGGATGATTTTCAAAGCTTTTTGCGCCAAAATGACTGAGTACTTCAATTACTTGTTTGGTTGTTGTTAGATTTGAACTGCTAGGAGTTGAATTTATGTGCAAAAATAGTGTAATAACTTGGGTGTTCAAGTTGAGGGGACGACTAGTCACGAAAGTGACCTCATCATTGCAAAAGCGATCTCCCTTAAGTGAACTCTCTCCGCCTTTGTGATTTCTGCATCAGCGACCTCTTGGTTGCTTTTGTTATGTTTGCTTTGGCAAACATGGTCTTGCTTTTTTGAGATTAGAGGTCATTTCCTGTTGGTGGTAAATTTTTCAACAGGATGTTTGTCACGACCCAGGGGTACCCATAGATGTAACATGGCGTATAGAATCTCGAAGGACTCCATACAAGCCTCTTAGCTCTCATAACATAAGAAATAGAACAATAAGAGTAAAAAAATAGTCCAAGTCCAAACGTTTTATAAAAGTAAAGCGGAAGTCTAAAACACTTTGTCTCATCATAGCGATCTAATACAATAAAATGAAATTGGGCCTAGCCCATACATCATGTCCAAAAGAAAAATATATGAAATAAAATGAAAACAATAAACTCCGTCCTTGAAGCATGCGGACTCACCAAAGCTCAGAAATATCTCGAACTCAACTACTAGCCACGAGACTCGGAAACCTGTATGTCGTGTCCCTACATTTGGAAAAAATGTAGGCAAGAGTATGCGTTAGTATAAAATAATGTACCAAGTATGATAGCCATGCATAAAACATTTAAAACATGCTAAAAGGGACATTTCACTTCATGACATACAATTGACCAAGCTAAACATGATATAAAAGAGTCATAAAACATAAGTCATAAAATCATGGTCAATGAAAGCTAACTTCATCTTTAAAACCTTTGAACTCATGTGAGATACTTCTTGATTTAACCTTAGTTGATTATTACTTGTGGGGAATTAGCCTTAACCGACATAGAGACCATGTGAGCTATAACATGATCATCCGGTGTCTCCCACACCGAAAAGGGTTGTCCTACTTGCAAAGGTAGAACCATGAACTTCTAGCTTAAGTGGATCCACTAGCTAATCAACCTATGGGGGCACATAGTATAAGGGATAAGTAGATTGCTACTAGAAACCCGACCTCTACTACGGGGGAGCTTCAATCTCATGAGATTGCTTCTAGAAACAAGACCTCTATTATGGGGGAGCTTCTATCCCATTATCAATATCCACTCGGTGCTAAGCATAAATACCACAGAATAGTCATGTCTTACTTGACCTAATTATTCATGAAAAGGTGCCCTTGGACAACCAATCCAAGCTAGTTCATTAGGATAGCTCTTAATCATTGATTCAATTAGGTGAGAAAGCCTTTCAACCTAAGAATCCTTACTATGTGAAAAAATCTTTCACATCATGCTTAGATGTGTTTATGAGAATGTCCTTTCAACAACACAACAACAACATCATCATTGATACTTTAGTCTCAAAGCATCCTTAAAACATTAGCATAGATTTCATAAGAAAATACATAAGTCCATCATTTACCTCTTGAATTTCAAAACCCACTTTCAATCATCAATGCTTAGAAAACATGGGTTAGATATGGATTTCATCATAATTTCATGTAAAGCTTGCAATACATGCTTAATTTCATGAAACACTTGCTTTATACTCAAAATCCCGCATCATATGATTCATAACTTGAAAACATAGGAATTACATGGGTTCATGGGAAAATCATCATATTTCATTAATTCATGCATAAGAGATCATAATTCAATCATTTAAATCAATAATCAAAAGAACCCATGGTAATTGAAGTAAACCCTAACTCAATTGGGAAATTCTACCTTTAGAAATAGAGAATTTGGGAATTTCATGGATGAAAACTATCATTCCTTGAATCCAAATGCTAGCCTTCAATGGAAGAATTGATACCTTGACTTGAAACCCTAGGATGAATCTTTTTCTTCTTCAAGTTTCTAGAGAGAGAAATATTTGGAGAGGAGATTTGTATTTCTTTTGTGAATATGGAAGAATGAGATGAATGGGATAATTTGGGGGTTGAAAATACTTATATAGGGGTCTTAGTGAAGGGTAAAACGACGTAGTATATGAACTAATTAATTAGCAAAACACCCAACTGCCCCTAAAAATATCTGCCAACTGACCTCCAACGGACCCCAGTCGACGGACCGTGGTCTGACCTATGGTCCATCCTGGTGGACCGTCGTTGGTCATCTGGGACTTTTCTTTTGGGCCTTCGAACCATGGACCCTAACCACAGACCGTGATCTGACCTACGGTCTGTAGGTCAGGCCGTGGTCCTGAGCCTCTGAAATCTTGGCAAGGTGGCTAATCCACATACCACACTACGGTCCGTGGTTCAACCCACGGGCCGTGGTTGGCCTCCGTGGCTGGCACCTACAACTTCTCAGAATCTGATTCATTTCTCATTTTCATATACGGGGTGTTACACTATTTTGGTTTCCATATTGATTCCCAACCCTTTTCTTTTATTTCTACCAATAGAATAACATTTTTTGACACATGTTTCTTTAGCTTTTACGCTATTTTGATTTGAAGAGTTTTAACAAGTCAAGAATGGAATAATAACATGGTATTGAAGAGAAGGTTGCGGTAAAATATGACCAACATCACTTTATCTCTCTCTGAACTCTGGAGAATTATTATTCTAATTTTTGATTAAGAAGAAACTACTTAATAATAATTTGAGGATCGATTATGTTTAATATCGATGTCTTGAATAGTAATCATGATGAGCATGGTGTCTAGTTATTGTGTTTCAAGGTAGAAATAAATATGATTGCACTTTTGAGCGATCTTCTTGAATCTTGTGTTGACTAGCTGCGTTTTGATGTGAGCCTTGCAATGAACATTGCACATAAGCTTTTGATCTTTTCTGGTTATGCTAAATGATTATGTTTAAAGTGTCGTGTGTGGTGGCGTATTACTTGGAAGCATGATTGTGGAATCCTAGAATTTATCATGTTAGTTAAATTTTCCAGCCTTGGTAAGTGTAGGAATTATCTTTTGAAGAAATTTTGAGAGGGAACCAAAATTTCCATATCCTCTTGTGACTACCTTGTGAGGGTGTGCATTAATTTTGCACCATTTGAGCCAAAAAAATTTGTTGACAGCCAAATTGCCCCTAACTTTTAACCAAAAATCCTTTTTGAAGCATTGGTTTATTTGAATAGACAACTTTGAAAACAAGCCTAAGTTGGGGGTGTGGAAAGGAAGGAGGAAGGAAAGCCAAGTGAAAGGAAAAGAAAGATGACATAAGAGTCAACTTTGAAGTATGTTTCAAAAAGAAGGAATCCCTCCTTAAAAAAAAGAAAAAAGAGAGATGTTGTGATGAAAAACATTTGAAAATTGATATGAAAAAGAGAGTTTGGTGAAATAAAAAAGGGTTTGCAATAAAATGATTGACAAGTCAACATTTGAGTTCTCAAATAAAAAAGAATCAAAAGAACGTGAGAAAAGGTAAAGATGATTGCAACAATGCTTTGAAAAGGTGAAGTCACTGAGCCAAATTGACCATAAACAAACCCTAAGCCCCTTTATAAGCCTAAAATACCCTTGAGTTATTGCTTGAACTAGATTGTGTAATGATTCGAAAATATGGGCAAACCTATGGGAATAAGCATGCTTGCATTTCTCTTTTGGAAGAGTGAGAGTTGTATTTATTCCTTACTTCTTTATTGACTTGCTTTGTGAGAGCA
Organism: Solanum etuberosum; assembly: GCA_029582245.1. Taxonomy (NCBI): domain Eukaryota; kingdom Viridiplantae; phylum Streptophyta; class Magnoliopsida; order Solanales; family Solanaceae; genus Solanum; species Solanum etuberosum. Next base: position 57,314 of record JAJONR010000310.1, read on the forward strand.
TGGAATCGTTCTTGATGTGAGGGCACTTGAATGCCTTTGGTGAAATATTGTCTTGCATTAGAAAGGAAGCTATAGTGAGCTTGAGCTTGGTTTATAACCGGCTAGTCATCATTTGAAACTTCTTGATCATGATTGAGCGAAGCATGTTATTGAAAGTAGTCTTGTCAATGCATTTGCATGTAAGATGTCATTAATAACTTTTGTAGAAACCTTTGTTGAACTAATTGTGTTCTTGATTTACTTGAGGACAAGAAAAATGTCACGACCCAAGCTACCCCCTAGGTGTAACATGGTGTATAGGACCCCGAGAGGCCCCATACAAGCCACTTAGTATTCATAACATAAGAAATAGAAGAAAAAGAGATAAAGAAGTACATTTCAAGTCCAAAGTTTTATAAAAATAAAGCGGAAGTCTAAACACTTGTCTCATTAGCCATCTAGTACATAAGAATAAAATTGGACCTAGCCCATACATCATGTCCAAAATCGTAATAACTATCATTTTCACTACCTTGGTCACTAATGTTTTTGACCTGCAAATCAGCAAACAACAACACCAAGCAACAATCTACCACAACTAAACAAATTGAGAAACTAATTTGAGAAATGGAATTCTCAGCCATCATTCCCTGGCAGCGGCGCCATTTTTGATAATGTTCAAACTACTCTCTAAAATAAATCCAAAGAGTAAGCGGTCATAGTCAATAAAAATACCCAACTAAGAGTGAGGGTCGAATCCCATAGATAATGATATACCATAGAGAATTCTATCAAGAATTTGGAATGTAAATCAATTCATTTGTAGCATAAGAATATTTGGTGGATGATTCCACAAAATTTATGAAAAGGGTTTTGTTGTCAATAGTCACAACTAAATTATGATTTCAGAAATTCAAATAAGTAATAAGTAATCTTGGGTTGCGGAGATCGGAGATCGATATCACATATGGGTAATTGTGTTTCTTTAGAGAGCTAGACATTAATGGATAGTCTGGGTTATTTTTAATGACACTAATCTTCTTTCAATCTCATAGAATAAGTTCATAAAATCTCCTTTCGGTCTCATCTATGTGCATAACTAAACAATTCAATACCTTACACTATTATCTCTTCTCGATGCATAAAAAGGAAAATAGATCTGACCCATAATCTTAATATTCATGAAAATTATATACATCAAACTTAAATTGCGACTATAGAACTAATTACCCACTCCAATCAATCTCTTTCGAGCATCATTCAAAGATCAGAAGTAGGAATTAAATTCGCAACCTTAACCCATAAATTAACCCTATGCTAATTAGCCCAAATACATGGATGAACACCATCAAAGAAGAGCATAACACAATATCTACTATATTAAATCAACACCCAACCCCATAATTGTACCCCCTAGACTTAAGGGTTTTAGCCACCCATCACAAAGTGTAAAGTTATAATGCTCAACTACACTTCATCCAATTCTAAGTGTAGGTGGTCGCTAACAAGTATAAACCCAACTAAGAGTTGGGGTCGATCCCACATGGAGTGATATGGTAAAGAATTCGATTACGAAGGAAAATGGTGTTCTAATCATTTATAGATGTAGACATTTTCGCAAAAATAAAGTAAATGACAAGGGGTTTACAATTAATTTCAAATGGGGGGATTCGGGTGAACAATTATCAACTACGAATAATCGAGAGTAAAAAACTAGAGAGGGTTCTTGGGAGTGTGATAAGTTGAATGTCAATTTCTCTAAATGGGTGATTATTATATACTAAAATTAGTTGAACCTAAGTGGGTAGGCTAGGCTTTAGGTGCAATGGCCATTTCTCAATCAACTACCACGAATCAAGCGAGTTCTCTCGAACCTCGAAGAGCACACACATAAAAACAGCCCAATACCTTAAACAATCCACTTTTCAAGCTAGATTGGTAGGATTGCATTTACACCTACTTTCTCAAGGTAAGTCTACAACAACCCAATCACTACAATCATCAATTAATAGTTTTAACTCTAATACCTCTTTCTCAAGCAAGCTCAGAATGCTAAACTAGAATTATATTTGCAACTACAATTCATCAATTAAAACTCAACTATTAATTGAACCCACTTCACGTCAACAGTAAAATCAGCAAATACTAACACCCATAAGCTAATAGAAACATTCAACTACATAATCACACCCTCAAGAATGGGGTTTTAGCCACACATAATAAAGATAAAGAAATCGTTACCAACTACGTTTTCCATCGGCTTGGACAACAATCCACAAGTCTTGAAAATGCTCAAACTGAAACTCAAAATCAAATAAACCCTAAATCTCTACTCAATTAGTGTATGAACAATGTTTAGAATGTTTAGGATCAAAAACCCAGAACTGGAAAATGTGGAAACTCGTTTTCTTCTTTTGAAAATTACATTTATACACTCCCAGAATTTCAGCTTCGGAGTAACTCTGTGAAATAAGTCGGGCTTCGCCAACCTGGTCGGCGATGCGTCGAGTGCTCCTTTCTATTGCCTTCTTGGCTTGGCCTTTCACCACCTCACTTCTTTAACTTTAGGTAATCAAAGTCGACATCACTGATCCATTAAGTGCATCTCCAAACCACCAATGTGCTCGCCGACTTGGTCTTGTCCATGGGCTCGGCTGCTGGAACTTTTAACGAGCTGAATGTCCATTCGGTGACACACTAAGTGGCTTTAGCCAGTACCAGGCTTGCTTTTCTTCAGCTTCTTCAGTTTTTTTGCTCCTTTTTGCCCAGTAATGCCCTTGCCTTGCTCTTTTTCCTTCATTGTTGTAAATTATCATTTTAACATCAGTTTGGCCTTAATAACGGTTTGGCCTTAATAACTCTTCAACTTACATCACCGACCTACTGAGCAATGCGCCGAGTAGCACTTTGGCTCGCCAAGTTTTATAGAACCTCCAGCAAGCTGGGTGGTTCAAACGGCGGTGTAAGTCGGGATCGCCGACCTGTTCGACGAGACACCGAGTGGACTTTTAGCTCGCTTAACTGCCTATTTTCCCTAAATCTCAACTTTTCAACATGCATTATTCAAACAACAAAATTTAAAACTTAAACACTTGGGTTGCCTCCCAAGAAGCGCCTTATTTAACGTTGTGGCACGACGAGGATACCTATTTAAGATTCAGCTAAACCACCAACTTGAGTGTCATTGACATCGTTCATGTTACAGATGTTATCTTGGTAGCCAATTTGGCTACCATTACTCCCGTTCACGCTCATTTCTTCTCCTGTTCAACACAGCCAACACAAACACAAATAAAGTAAGTCGATTCAACTATAACACAAAAAGAACACAAATTAAACTTCGATAATAGAATTCCAAACAACACCACTCCCCGGCAGCGGCGCCATTTTTGATTAACGCTCAGATTACACCTCTTCCAATTCTATATTTAAAGACGATCATTATTCAGTATAAAACCCAACGAAGAGTTAGGGTGGAACCCACAGGGAGCGGTACAATTGTTCAGATTCAGTTATGAAGTACAAATGTGTTCTAATTGGTTATAGAAATATACATTATCCAAAATATATAAACAAATCTAAAGGGGGTGACAAGGAATGTCAAATGGGGGCTTTGGATTGTCAATTATCAGCTAAAAACACAACGAAAACAGGGGAAATAACAATATAGAGAGGAATTCTCGGGATGTGATCAATTATAGGCTAAATTCACTATATGGGTAATTTTAATTACTAACGAATTGCTAAATATCAGTGGGTAGGCTAGATATAGGTGTAATAGTTTTCTCTCGAACAACTACCACGATTCAAGTGATTTCTTTCGAACAACAACAAGCTTAACAATAACAACAGCCCAAAATCTTAATTCATCTACTGTCTCGAGCTAGATAGGTAGAATCGAGTTTAGGATTTACTCTTTCGAGCTGAAACCATATCAACCTAATAACTACAATCATCAATTAAAAGTTTTGATTCTAAAACCTCTTTCTCAAGCAAGCCCAGAATTCTAAGTTTGAATTGCATTTGCAACTACAATTCTTAGATTAAAACACAGCTATCAACTAAACCCACTTCAATTAAGCATTTAAATCAGTAAATAACAATACCCATAAGCTAATTCAACCCATAATCACATGATCACACCCCAAGAATTGGGTTTTAGCTAAACATCATAAAAAGGTAAAAACAATTACCAACTCGATTGGCCATCAGCTGGGTAAGAGTCTCCAAGCCTTTACAATGTTTTCAAATGGTTAAATTCAAAAACCCAATTCTAAATCCTCTGAATTAAGCTTATAAATCCTCAAAGTTCACAATAGGAACTGAAAAACTCAAAGAAAACTCTAACTCTAAAACTTGGGGATCAGAACTCCTCAATTTTCCTTTTAAATTTAAATTTATAGTTACCTATTTTTTGGCCTGAAAGTCCATTCGGCGGAATAAGTCGCGCCTCACCGAGTGGTTCGGCGATCCGCCCTTTGCTCCCTTCCATCGCCATTCTGAATTGGTCATCAGCCTCCCAGGTCCTATAACTTTGGGCGATCCAACTTGTTGTCGCGTAGTGGATCGGCGATTCGCCAACTTCCCATTTCTGTCGCCAACTTCATTTTTCCCCAGGGCTGGCACACTGTAACTTTAGGCGAGCTAAAGAGACACTCGGCATTACACCGAGTTGTCTTGGCGATTACCAGGATCGCTTTTCTTTACTTGTTCAGCTTGTTTGTTCCTTTTTGTCCAGTAGTGTCCTTGCCTTGTTCCCTAGCCTTTAATGCTGCAAATCAACACTTTAACATCAGTTTAGAGCATAAATTAGGTATTTTAGGACAGTTATATTATCAAAACAAACCCCTAAATGAGTCGAAATCTCGGACTCATCAATCATCAATCAAGATTCTACAAATTTAGCTCGCGTGAAACGATTATCACAAGACTCATTTCAACAAGGCTAGTCACATTGAGATGCTAAGAGTTCACACATAACTCATGCAACTTAAATTTTGCCTCATTGAAATTGCACAAACATATCGTTCAATCAAGAGCACTATTCAAGTCATCGGTATTGATCTCAACCGATACTCAAATATGCAAGAGAAAAACAACACATTTACAAATACAAAAATCGAGAGGCGAATTTTCATTTGGATCAAAAACCAACATTTACATTTAAAACCAGAAAACAATAGTCACAAAAGTAAACATCTAAAAGAATCCAAATGCAACCCAAAGGGGTAGGTGTGAAGATACCACCCTGCCAAACAAAATCTAACATTGTTCTCAATGCAAATATAACGAATGTAGCTAACAGGACAATCAAGTAAGGATTGTTGAATGAAAAGATTAGAGTAGGATGAACACTTCACTTCATGCCCAGTCGGTGAGTAGGTGCCAGGTATGCCGAACCATTCGGCGAATCACCAAGCTTGATTGGGCTTGCAGAACTTTCCAGAAAGATTGTCTGCCAATTTGAGCAAAAAGGCGAGGTCAGTCAGGCTCGCTGACTGGTTCCGTGGTGCGCCGATAGTTCATGCATCTCGCCGAAGTTTCCAGAACAAGTCCCAAAGTTGGCCTTAAACTGGGCAATACATTTGGGCGATCAGGAGGCCTGATTGGCGATCCATTGAAAGGGTCAGGCTACCGCCAATTTGTCGTTATGTCAGAACTGAGGATTTTAACCTACACATTCAACAAACGTTATTAAAAAATAACTAAAACTTGGGTTTCCTCCCATGAAGCGCCTTATATAACGTCATGGAACGACATGGAAATACTCTCAAACATCTTCCAAAAACACCACTTCGATTGCCGAGACATCAAGACATTCTCCAAAATAGAGCTTCAAGCATTTCCCATTTACTTCAAATGCCGACCCTTCTTTACTTTAAACCTCAATCGCCCCATTTGTAAACAATTGAGTGACTTTAAACAGGCCTGACCACTTTGATTTGAGTTTACTCGAAAAAAGTCACAAACGAGAGTTAAAAAGAAAAACAAGATCGCCAACTTTAAACTCTCGTCAGAGGATTTTTAGATCATGCCATTTCTTCATTTTCTCCTTATAAAGGGCCAAACTTTCATACTCCCTCAGCCGAAACTCATCAAATTCATGGAATTGATTTACTCTTCCTTTCGAAGCATCCCCCCAATTCAAGTTTAATGCCTTCAATGCCCATAGTGCCTTGTGTTCAAGCTCCATTGGCAGGTGACAAGATTTTCAAAATACCAATTGGTATGGTGACATGACAATTGGAGTCTTGAAAGCGGTGCAGTACGCCCAAAGAGCATCATCCAACTTCTGAGACCACTCAGTCCGATTTGCATTGAATATTTTTGCCAGAATTCCCTTGATTTCTCGATTTGATACTTCAAGTTGGCCGCTTATTTATGGGTGATAGGGGTTGCAACTTTATGCTTGACTCCGTATTTTCTCAACAACGAAGCAAACAACCGGTTGTAGAAATGAGACCCTCCATCACTGATAATAGCACACAGGGTACCAAACCTTGCAAAAATATACCGGTTCAAGAATGGCACAACGCTGTTTCCTTCTTTGTTGGGCAAAGCTATAACTTCTACCCATTTTGAGACGTAATCAACCGCCACCAAGATATACTTGTTTCTGAAAGAGCTCACAAACGGTCCCACAAAGTCTATTTCCCAAACATCAAACAGTTCGACCTCTATGATAGGATTAAGAGGTAACTCATGCTTTCTTGATACTCCTCCTTGCTTTTGAAATTGAATGCATTGTTTAACAAGAACATAAGCATCTTGGTATAGTGATGGCCAATAGTAGCCACTTTGAAGAACTTTGGCGGCTCTGCGCACCCCGCTATGATGTCCACCAACTGAAAAAGCGTGGCAAGCAACGAGAATTACATTTACTTCCACTTCCGGTATGCACCCTCTAATTATGTGATCTGCACATTCTCTAAATAGGTACGGTTCATCCCAGAAGTACCTCTTTACATCGAACAAGAACTTCTTTTATTGAAAAAAATTAAGGCCCTCGGGCATAATCCCACACACTGCATAGTTGGCGAAGTAAGCATACCAAGGTGAGTAGCCATGGGTTATCCTCATCACTGTTTCGTCGGGAAATTCTTCCTCAATGTCCCACTCACAAGGATCAACAATATTGGTTTCTAGCTGAGACAAGTGATCCTCCACTTGGTTCTCACACCTCTTTCGATCTTTTACCTAGCTGAGACAAGTGATCTTTTGTGTTAAGCGATCCACAATGTGGAGTTTACAGTTCTTTTCATATTTTTTTTCCTTTCATTCAAACATTCATCCTTGCCTTGTCCCTTAGCCTTCATAATTGCAAAACAATAAAATATCATTAGAATATGACCTAATTAGGCATTGAGGACATGAATTGTTAAACTAAAGAAGCCTCAAATGAGTGTAAATCTACCACTCATCACTACTCTCGGAGAGAGGTATTGTTCTTGAAAAAGTTGAAGAAATGCTTCCGAACATCTACCAAATGATGGAACACTCCAGTTGATATGCTTCGCACCCATACCATGCAAGGTGATTGAGCAATGGGTGACAGAGTTTTATGCTAACCTTATGGAAACCAAAATATCAATAAGGTTGATCACCATTAAAGTCAAGGTTGTCAATTATGGGACAGAAACGATCAATGGCATATATGGGCTTCTAGACCATGATATTGAGGCCTTTATGGCCAATGATTGTGAGTTAGGTTCTTGGCTAGCATCAAAGCTATGTCTAGGAAAAAATATCACAAGGGTTGGGATACTATGTTCAGATTTGATGGTCGAGGTGAGAATGTGGATGTCAATTGTATGGAGCTGCATCTCCCCATGTGGGAACATTAGCAACATTCCAGTTTCCCGGGCACAAATAGTTGCAAGTTTACTTTATGATGTTCTATTGAAGTAGATGTGTTTCCTGGTGACTCTTAGGTGGAACCCAAACATCAAATCTTTTCCCTTAAGATGCACAGTGAGGGAATGGCTAAGAAAAGCGAGAAAAAAAAAGTTCACTTCAAAAGTCCATACTGTGGAGGAGGATTCTCCTATACATTGATTTGAGGCCATTTGAATCGTTGGCTAGTGAGTTGAAGATTTTGATGGAGATAGTGATGAGGCTACCTCAAGGTCCGGGTGAGTAATCTTCTGGGACGGTATCAAATGTGCCCTAACATGAGTTTGATGCTTACTTGAGAGATCAAAGAAAGCAAATGGTTCAACTTGAAAATTATGAGAAGGCCTACACTTGTTTGGCCAAGTCACATGGTGAATTGAGCATCTAATATAGCAAATGAAGAATAGGGAGAAATGTCACGACAAGTTCTTCACATGGATGTGGAAGGCGGTCAAAGGCCTCTGGAAAGTGTAAAAGGAAAAACCCACTCCCCACTTTGAGGCTAGAGGCGGATGGAGATGAGCTTGTTGCATGGAGCGATGATGGTGGAGCTGAGGATAGCAAGACCACTGATAGTGATGGAGATGATTAAGGGAGCCACAGAGCCCTTTCGTATTCTCTTTGTAATTTTTAAAGTTGTGTTGTGAGGACACAACATCATCTTTAGTTAGGGGTGCTCCCCTTTTGGGTTGTTTATGCTTTTGATTGATATTTCATATTATTGTTTTTGTTGTCCTTGTCGGGATTTTTCTTATTGTATTGATTTTTCATTTATATTTTATTGTTGATTTTGTAATGTTAGTTTCTTTTTCTAGTAATAAATTTTGGTGATAGTGTTTCATTCTTGTATGCCTTGAAGCAGGGCAAGTCTGAGTAGCCATAAATTTTGAAATTGGAAGCCAATGCTAAAGAAAAAGGCTTGAATTTTCCCAATGATAGATTGGGGGATGTCATTCTTTAGGGAAAATCGTCATTTTGTTAAGTAATGATGGCTTTGTGGTTCTTTGATATGCGGTTGTGACTTGTTTGGTACTAATACTTAGTGAAGCCTTGTAAATCATAAATGAGCACCCCTCCAATTTTTTAATGAAAAAGGAAAATTGTGGAAGGGAATGACTTGGTGACAATGTTTTGACTCTTTTTGTGACTCAAACTTACTAGGTGCTGAAGTGAAAAATAACTCCTTTGTTCTTGACTACGAAGATAAATTGATCCTTCTTGAATAGTTTGCATGCCATATGTGGTGAGTGTTAAAAATAATTCCTTGCGTTCACTTGTGTTAACTAGAACTTGCCTAGTTGGTCTTGAAATGTTGGTCTTGATTGATTTTAGTTGGAGAAATGATCTTAGGCTTTCTTTGATTGTTATTGAAGTCCACTTGGACTAAAAAAAATCCAACTGTTGCACTAAATATTTCCTTACTTGTCCCCTTTGAGCCTAATCTTTTTTATAGGGAACCACATTACAAGCCTTATCCCCTTTTTGAACCCTTCCCTCCTTGAACTTGAAGTTCTGAAAGTTGAGGCTAAAGGCCTAAGTTTGGTGTGTTATGGGAAATAATGAGTGGGATTGAACTAGAGTTTGGGATTGAAATGTTGAAAAACAATGTGAGAACTCAAAGAGGGATTGAGGTGTATATAGAAGATATCATGAGCTTGTGCAAACAACCCAAACCAATAATAATCCAAGAAGCCAAAATAAATGCCATGATACTAGAGTTGCAAGAAAAAGCAATAAAGATCATTATTGGCAACTCTAGTTCATGTGGAGTTGAGAGTGTCACCAAATTGAGGGCCAAAATTCACAAAAATAAATGCTCAAGTGGCTTAATGACTCTCTCAATCCTACCTAAGAATCCAAAATGGATGAATAATGCAAAGTTTGGTAGGAGTTTTATTGCCTCGAAGTGGAAACACACATCGTGATGTACTTGACGTCCCGTCACTATGCGCTTGATGGGAGGCACCCCATCAGTATCCAAATAATGGTAGTTCTTAGTTTAATTTGAGTTTTTTATTTGTAGGTTATAGTTGATTTTTCTGACTAATCCTCATGATTTTAGAGTGTGAGTTAATTTGAATATGTTTGGAAGCATGGACCTTGAAAGAAATAAAATCCAGGGTTAAAGGCCTGTCAAAATATGATTTGGGATAATTTTTGGTCGCCAAGGCTCACCCAATGAGACTGGGCAGATCAACCAATAGTCCTCGAGTAAACCAAAATGGATAGTAAACTCCTTGCAAAAAATGCCTTTGATGTTGCAAAAGCAAAGATGAGTTCGCCTAAGCAATGTCCACAAAAGTGGTTCCCTCTCGCAAAAGCGATCATCGCTTAAGAGGAGGAGCACTCGTAAAAGCGAACTCCGCTCTTTAGTTGAAGGTCAAAAAAGTGACCAATATGTCGTTTAAGCAGAGGTATGAATTTAAAACGGTAGTGGGCAGAAAATAAATGGGCAAAACATCAAAAAGAAAATGTCCACATCCTTTCTCTATTCCTAACTCGTCTCAGTTTGATTCTCAAAATCTTTGTATTACTTGTACAAACACAATCCAGTATGTCTCTATTACTTTTACTATCTTGAAGAGGTAAATTTACTCTTGAAATTGGGCAACTTGTATAAAGTTGGGGGTATTATGTGGGTAGTAACTTCTTAAACTTGGGTGGGGTGGGTTAAATTCTTGTATTTGTTGGCCGAATTTTGTTTGATAATTGTTCAATACATGTGTCTAGGCTGATATATTACATTTGGAGAAGTTTGTAGTACCTATTTCATGATTACACTAATGAAAAATAGTTGGGCAACATGCGTTTTATTTAATTCCCATGAGAACTCAAGGATGATTTTCAATGATTTTTACGCCAAAACGACTGAGTACTTCAATTGCTTGCTTTGTTGTTGTTAGATTTGAACTTCTAAGAGTTGAATTTATATGCGAAAAATGGTGTAAAAACTTGGTTTTTCATATTGAGGGGACGACTGGTCATGAAAGTGATCTCATCATCGCAAAAGCGATCTCCCTTAAGTGAACTCTCTCCACCTTTGTGATTTCTGCATAACCGACCTCTTGGTTGCTTTTGCTATGTTCGCTTAGGCAAACATGGTCTTGCTTTTTTGTGATTAGAGTTCATTTCCTGCTAGTGGTAAATTTTTCAGCAGGCCTCTTTTGGTTTCCGGATTGATTCCTGACCCTTTTCTTTTACTTCTACCAATAGAATAACATTGTTTGACACATGTTTCTTAAGCTTTTATGCTATTTTTATTTGAAGTGTTTTAACTAGTCAAGAATGGAATAAGAACATGGTATTGAGGAGAAGGTTGTGGTAAAATATGACCAACATCTCTTTGTCTTTCTCTGAGCTCTGGAGAATTACTATTCTAAATTTTGATTAAGAAGAAACTACTTAATAATAATTTGAGGATCGATTGCGTTTAATATCGATGTCTTAAATAGTACTCATGATGAGCATGGTGTCTAGTGTTTGTGTTTCAAGGAAGAAATCAATATGGTTGCACTTTTGAGTGATCTTCTTGAATCTTGTGTTGACTAGCTGCGTTTTGATGTGAGCCTTGCAATGAACATTGCACATAATCTTTTGATCTTTTCTAGTTGTGCTAAATTATTGTGTTTAAAGTATCGTGTTTGGTGACGTATTACATGGAAGCATGATTGTGGAATCCTAGAATTTGTCGTGTTAGTCAAATTTTCCAACCTTGGTAATTGTAGGAATTATCTTGGGAAATTTTTTTAAGAGGGAACCAAAATTTACATATCTTCTTGTGACTACCTTGTGAGGATGTGCATTAAATATGCACCATTTGAGCCAAAAAAAAATATTGACAGCCAAATTGAAATCTCTCTAGTCAAATTGCCCCTAACTTCTAACCCAAGATCCTTTTTGAAGCATTAGTTTGTTTTAATAGACAACTTAGGAAACAAGCCTAAGTTGGGGGTGTGGAAAGGAAGGAGGAAGGAAAGCCAAGTGAAAGTAAAAGAAAGATGAAATAAGAGTCAACTATATGTTACTAAAAGAAGGAATCCCTCCTTATAAAAAAAAAAGAAAAAAGAAAGATATTGTGATGAACAACATTTGAAAAATTGAAATGAAAAAGAGAGTTTGGTGAAATAAAAAAGGGTTTCCAATAAAATGATTGACAAGTCAACATTTGAGTTCTCAAATTAAAAAGAATCAAAAGAACTTGAGAAAAGGTAAAGATTATTGCAACAGTCCTTTGAAATGGTGAAGTCACTGAGCCAAATTGAGCATACATAAACCCTAAGCCCCATTACAAGTCTAGAAGACCCTTGAGTTCTTGCTTGAACTAGATTGTGTAATGATTGGAAAATATGGGCAAACCGATGAGAATAAGCTTGCATGCATTTCTCTTTTGGAAGAGTGAGAGTTGTATTGATTCCTTACTTTTTTATTTACATGCTCTGTGAGAGCATGGAATCGTTCTTGATGTGAGGGAACTTGAATGCATTTGATGAAACATTGTCTTGCATTAGAAAGAAAGCTATAGTGAGCTTGAGCTTGGTTTAATACCGGCTAGTCATCATTTGAAATTTTTTTATCATGATTGAGTGTAGCATGTTATTGAAAGTAGTCTTGTCATTGCACTTTCATGTAAGCTCTCATTAAGAACTTTTGTAGACACCTTTGTTTATCTAATTGTGTTCTTTATTTACTTGAGGACAAATAAAAGTTTTACTTTAGGATGTTGATGAATGGTATATTTACACTCATTTAAGACCTCTTTAGTTCAACAATTCGTGTCCTCAATGCCCAATTATATCCTATTCTAATGAAGGCTAAGGGACAAGGCAAGGATTAATATGTGAAAGAAGGGAGAAAAACATGAAAAGAAGTTTAAACTCCACATTGTTGGTCGCCTAACACGAAGGGCGGATCGTCTAAGTGGCATGACCCCACCAAAATTGAAAATTTTCAACAATTGAATTAATGGAGGCATGAAGGCAAATTCAAATCGAAACAATTACTCGCTATATGCAAAAGGCGAACTTGCTGACCATCCTCGAAGGTGACAATACTTGGGAAAAAAATTGAAGGTTTAAAAGGCGAAAAAATGTGGTACTCGGCGATACGCCAAATGTGAAAGGAACACTCAAACGAACTTGTTGACTAAGGTTTAAATACCTAAAGCCTAAGCAAGAGAAAGGTGAGGTAAGGAGCAATTGTCGATTCACCAAATGTGCTCGGCGGGACTGAATAACGTCCCCAAATGGGACACGCATTGAGTTTTGGGCCAAATTTTAAGAAATTATAAGTAACCCACAGAAGAGAAATAAAGAGGTCTGAAAATTGATAGAGTGTTCTTAATCTTCTAGCGAGAGAAACAATTTACATTGTAAAGAACACATTTTGTTTTGGGATTTTTCAACTTTACTCTTGAAATTTACAACTTGTAGTTGAATTCAAAGTTAGTATTGCTTGTAATTGCTTAATTTCATGTTACCCATGACTGCTTTCATGAAAGTTATAATTTATTTACACTTTGAAATGGGTGGCTAAAACCCCAAAGTTTATGGGTGCAATTTAGGGGTTCAGCATTGATTTAATGTAGTGGGTGTTGTGATATGCTCTATTTTGTTGTTGTTCATCCATACATTTTGGCGAATTATCATTGGGTTAATTTATGGGTTATGGTTCCAAAATTAATACCTACGTCCGATCTCTGATTGATGCTCGAAAGATATTGATTGAAGTGGTAAATTAGTTCGATACTCGCAATTTAGATTTGATGTCTGCGATAGCTTGAAAATAGAGATAATGGGTCGGATCTATTTTCCCTATTTATGCATCGAAAAAGAGAATAATGAAAGGTATTGGGTTTTCAGGTTATGCACATAGATTAGACCGAAAGGAGATTCTATGAACTGATGTTATGAGATCATAAGAAGATTTTTGTAATTGAAGATTACCCAGCCTATCCATGAATGTCCAGCTGTATAGAGCTAGATAATTACCCCTATGTGCTATCAATTTCCAATACCTGCACCCCTCAATTACTTGTTACTTATTGAATTTCTGAAATCTTAGTTTGATAGTGACTATAGATAACAAAACTCTTTATGTATATTTGGTGGAATTATCCACCCAAATTTTGAATTGCTACAAATGAATTGATTTAAATTCCATTATTTTAATAGAACTCTCTATGAGATTCGACCTGACTCTTAGTTGGGTATTTTTATTAACTATGACCGCTTACTTATTGGATTTATTTTAGAATGTAGTTTGAGCATTATCAAAAATGGTGCCGCTGCCAGGGATTTGTTTTAAAAAGTAGTTTGAGCATTATCAAAACTCACGGGCAATTGAAAAATTGAGAGAAAGAGATAAACCTATCAAAACACTATAATAGAAACAAAATTAAATATTACAATCATCCAAAAATTGAAAGTAACAAAATACAAAGTAAAGGGGAATATTGGCACAAGTGCCCTCACCCTTAAAAAATAGTAGAAGCAGTGTCCTCAATACGAAATAAATAAAAGAGTACATGAGGAGAGGTAAAAGTCCCCCTGACAGGCTATGCCTGTGGTGTGCTCTTATTAGTGGTCCCCAGAATGTGAACTCCAACGACTTCACACATTTGGGTGATCAAAACTAGGAATGGGCGCGAAGTCTGCTCTAGTCTGGCCCGTGTTAATATCTCATCAACAGTAATTGAACCCACACTAATATTTTCCCTATTAATAATTGTTCCCACTAACATAGCATTGGGATGCCGAAGGTTGGACTTATTTTGTGACGACATAATATTGTTGCTAATGAATCTGAACCAGCACCAACCCTAACATTAAGTTCTTTTCTATTCTCGCACCTCAGCTATAAAAGATGGAGAAATGTCAGAGATAACCGATTCCAATCAACCTTTTAATGAGTCAAGGTCGTGTCACATCCACAGAGTGAACTTCTCAGGATCATTCTTAGGAGTGTCTAGAGTAGTATTAATTTCACTAGCGTGGCAGTATACAATCTTAACACGAACCTCAACTACGTCTTATGGCTTCCACACAGTGCCTTTTCTCATCTTCGGCAAAGCTTGTGCATAGGCAGTGTAAAATTCCCTTACAAAAGATGGGACATAAGGATTACGCGGCTTTGTAAACCCCTACAACTAATGAAACATATTTGTATTGTAAATCGCAGGTTGGTCACTCATGAATCCATCAGTGGAGAGTCGTCTCTCCTCAAGAAGAGTACGCTCTCCAGCAGCCTTGAGCCTGTTGCAATTATTGGGAGAGCTCGAGAAGTAGGTGCCAAAGTAGAAGAGGGTTTCACCAATTTGGACCTAATGTCCATTCTTTTTCTCGCAACCACCTTTTTAGGTTGCTCAATCCCACGTGTAGAGGATCATGGAGTTATTGGTTTTAGGTGAGGAGACATATATGGCTCATTGATCGTAATCCCCTGTGCTTTTTCAAAGGAGGAAGAGGAGGATATGAGTATGTGTGTAACTTTGTACTAAAAGTCACCACCTGATTTCCTTTAGTTTTAGCCATATCCTGCAAAGAACAATCATTCAAACATAGATTCGGTGAAGGTTAGTTGAAATCAAAATCAAAAGAAAGCATAGTCAAAAAATGTCTAGAGGCTCACCAACTGGGAAGGCGGTCCGCCTAATAGGTTAAGCAAGCTCCCTGAAGTTGTCAGTGCAACAATTCATAGAACTCAGGCATGATAGGGGAGTCAACTCCAACTTGGCGAATCACCGAATTTGTTTTGGCGGGCTAAGATGCGTCTGGCGAAAGTGACATTGCAAAATAAAAAAAAACAAGCATAAAGGGTGATGTCCACTCCCTGTTAGTGATTTTTCTAGTGGTTCCGTGGACTTAAACATATCTGCTGAATAAATCAGTACCTTTGATACACATTCAAGCATGAAAGGCAACCTAGGTCCTAATCGGTGATTCACCTAACCGCCTTGGCGAGCTTAAAAATGCCCGTTGAACATGCAGTGTTCAACCCGGTGCCTATTTTCACGAGACAAATCACAATATGCAACAATACACAATTTCCAAAAAACTTTACAACCAACACACATGCATTTTCAACCCTTGGGTACTCAGACTTCCCCCAAATAACACAAATTATAACTCTAATTAACGATTTTTCCTTAAGAAAGTCATCACTCCATCTATCACTGGGAAGAATCATGCAATCGAAGTAACATCGGGCGAATAAAACTTCACCCACATGAAATTCAACCAACACCCAATATATATGAGGAATCAGTTTCAACATTTAACCAACACAATAACTTTTAGAAATTCTAGGCACAGATTCAGTTATCTTACTTATGGGCACAGTTCAATACGATCTATTTTGCACTATCCAATGAAATCAACCAAAAATATATTTCAAATGTTCTTTAGACAATCTCTAATAACACAATTTAAAGCATAAACAATGAGATATGAATCGAACACAAACCTCTAGTAGACACAAAATACAACAAAAGAGGGAATGTAGGGTTTGGCCGCACAACAAGAATTCCAAATGCACAGTAAGTACTCACAAGCACACACACGAGGCACACTCATATTAAAATATGGGATTAACAGCTTAAGGAAGAAAAATAGATCAAGGATATCAAAGAGTTTCTTTTTCAAAATAAAGACCCTTGGCCTTTTTATGTTAGGCACATTTGATGAATCGAGGATTTCGACTTATTTAGGTCTTATTATTCAAGGATTTAGTTTCCTCAATGCCTATTTTATGCTCATAACTGATGTTAAAATGTTGATATGCAGCAATGAAGTCTAAAAATTAAGGAAATGACATTACGAGTCAAATAGGAGTGAAAAAGCTAAAAAAGTTGAAGGAAAGCAAAGCTAGTAGTCACAAAAGCCACTCAGCGAGTCGCCGAGTGGACCTTCAGCTCGCCTAAAGTTCCAACATGCCAGACTATGGATATAACCAACTTGGCGAGTAGACAAGCGATTCAGCGACACACCGAAGAGATCGGAAATGACGATCTGGCTCGCAGAAAGTTACAGAAAGATTTGATGAATAAGCCATGACAAAAAGGCGAGAAGAGGAGCAAAGCGGCGCATCACCGAACTTGTCAGCGAAACTGACTTACTTCACCGAGTTGACTCCATGCTGAAATTCTAGAAACGTATAAATGCAATTTTTAAAAGAAGAAAAATAGTTCCCACATTGTTTACTTTGGGGTTTTTGAGTTTTTACATTCTAGAAAATTGTATATAAATTTTTGGAGTAGATATTGTGAGATTTTAAGCTTAAATTTCAGCATTTGGAAATTACAAATCGTTAGCAAATCTAATGGAAAACTTCGTTTGTAACGATTTCTTATTTTTCGCTATGCTTGGCTAAAACCCCTTTTCATGGGGGTGTGATTATGTAGTTGAATACATTAATTAGCTAATGAGTATTGTTAGTTACTGATTTTGTTGTTGTTTTAAAGTGGGTTCAATCAATTGTTCATGCTTTAATTGAGGAATTGTATTGGCAACTGCAATTCTAGCTTAGTTCTCTATTGTTGCTTGAGAAAGAAGTATTAGAGTCGAATTATTGATTTATGATTGTATTGATTGCATCTTTAAGAATCTAGCTTGAAAAAGTGGGTTTGATTGCGTCTTTACGAATCCAGCTTAAAAGTGTGGATTAATTAAGGATTTGGGTTGTTTGGTTGTGTTTTGCTCATTGAGGTTTGGAAGAACTCACTTGAAACGCAGTAGTTGATTGAGAAGTGGCTATTGCACTCAATACTTAGTCTACCCGTTCAGATTAAATACCGATAAGTAACTAGTAATCACCCATTACGCGAAATTAGCATTACACTTATCACACTCCTAAGGTCCAATCTCTATTTGTTTACTACCCGTGTTAGCATTCGTAATTTGGTTACCTAAATTCACCCATTTGATATTAACTGTTGAAACTTTGTGATTTACTTTAATGTTGTCAAACTTTTACTTCTACAAAAAATTAAGACACATTTTTACTTCTTAATCAAATTCTCTACTGTATCACTCCCTGTGAGATCGACCCCAACTCTTAGTTGAGTTTATACGTTTTAGCGACCACCTACACTTAGAATTTGATGAAGTGTAGTTGAGCGTTATCAAATATGGCGCCGCTGCTGGCGAGTGGTGTTTAGATTTATTTTATTGAAGTTTAGTCGTGAACTGATTTTGTTGTAGTTGAATTATATATTTTTTGTTCTTTGTTGGCTGCTCTAAAATAGGTGAAGAGATGAGTGAAAATGGGAGCAACTCCAGCCAACTTGGGAACAACGATGACATCAGGAATTTGCATGATGTCAATGTGGATCAGTTGGGAAGTGTGGGTGCAATTCGATTGCCTCCGACTGTGGGCAATGTGGTATTTCATGTGACCAGCACAATGTTGCAACTGCTGCAAATGAAGGGTCTCTTTGGTGGACTCGCTCATGAGGAGCCCCATGACCACATTCGAAACTTTGTTGATGTGTGTGGGCCGTTTTCTTTCAAGAATATCACTCAAGAATTTGTCCGACTCCGTTTGTTTCCCTTTTCTCTAATGTGGGAATAAACAAAGTGGTTGACCGAGCTACCAAGAGATTCAATCACTTCTTGGGAGGATCTCACTGAGGTGTTTTATGAAATATTTTTCCCTCCTTCAAAGATGGTCAAGTTGAGGGATAATATTAAAAACTTCAAGCGTAGTGATGGCGAACCTATCCATTAGACATGGTTAAGGTTCCAAAAGTTGATGCTCCAATGTCCAACTCATGGGCTACCGGAAAATGTGTTTCGAAATATTTCTACCGGAGTCTTAATGCAATCAATAAGGGAACAACTGATCAACTGATTAGAGGTTGTATAATGAGACAAACTTTTGTTGTTGCTTCGGTATTGCTTGATGAGATGACTAAAATTAATTGTGCATGGTATACAAGGGATGATCAAGTGTATCCTCTGAATATCAGGCTGACCAAAAGATGACAATTAAATTGTGAATTTGGAGACTTTATCTTGAAACCCTAGCCTTCTTCTTCAAGCTTTATAGAGAGAAATATTTTTGAAGAACTTGAAAGGATTTTGGAAATTTGAAGAATAATTTATAGTAGTTAGATATTAGGCTTAAAAGACTTATATATGGTCTGGGATTAGGATTAAAATGGCGTAGTATTAGCTAAGAATAATTAGGAAAAGAACCAAAACACCCTCTAAAAATAACTGCTGACTCAACTTACGGTTAGACCTACGGTCCATATTTCCACTTACGGACCGTCTTGGTGAGCAATAGGTCAGGTACTGGGACCTAAAATTCCACCCACTTTCGATGAAACCCAAGGTAAGGTTCGTAGGTGCACTTACCGACAGTCCGTTCCAATCGTGTATTGGATGACAGACCATCCTGGTGAACTGTAAAAGGGTACTGAAACTTGACTCTTCAAATCATTCACCTCACGACCTACAGTTTCCACCTACGTCCCATAAGAGCACCTACGGTCCGTAGGTGGGAATCATAGACACAGACACCAGCTATGAATGTATTGAAATTTTTCCTTCTTTTCAAATACGAGGTGTTACAATATCTCCCCCTTGGGAATATTCATCCTCGAATGGAACTCAAGAC
The DNA here is from genome assembly GCA_029582245.1 of Solanum etuberosum. Taxonomy (NCBI): domain Eukaryota; kingdom Viridiplantae; phylum Streptophyta; class Magnoliopsida; order Solanales; family Solanaceae; genus Solanum; species Solanum etuberosum. Next base: position 76,802 of record JAJONR010000310.1, read on the forward strand.
ACCATAACAAACATAGGGAGAAGACCTAACAACCCAACATGAGTGCACATATCCGAGGAGGAAAAATCGACTAGAAGCTGAAGCATATTCAAAACATCATTTCATAAGGCCAATATGCAACTCATACTCAAATGCACAAATATATGGAGAAATCAATCAAGTTAACTCATTTTCTCAAAATCAAGTTTTCATGAGCATGCAGGCATAAAGAATTATGAGAATGACTTAGACATAGGGATGGACCATGAGGAACTAAATACCTCAAGATAGAGTGCGGTCGGAGGGAAAGAGATGAGGATAACATGACTTCATATCAGCCTTGGCCTCCCAAGTAGCACCCTCAACTAACTAATTCCTCCAAAGAACCTTCACGAAAGAAACTTTCTTATTTCTCAACTTCTTAACTTGTCGGTCCAAAATCTCAACTGGAACTTCTTCATAAGAATGATACTCCTTAATTGCCAAACCTTCCAAGGGAACTATGGATGTTGGATTTCCAACACATTTATTCAACAAGGAAACATGAAAAACCGGATGCACCGATGCCAAGTCATTAGAAAAATCAAGCCCATAAGTAACTTTACCAATATGCCTCAAAATATGATATGGGCCCACATAACGGGGACGAACCTTCCCTGTCATTCCAAGCCTCACCACTACCCTCATGGGTGAGATTTTCAAGTAGACTCAATAATAAACATCAAACTCAAGCTCTCTCTTTCTAACATCAGCATAAGATTTTTGTCGACTTTTAGTTGTTTTCAACCTTTCTCTAACAGGAAGAGCTTTCTCCATAGCTGCAGTTACCAACTCAGGATCTATCAAAGCACCTTCACCCACTTCAAAACAACCTATATGATGTCTACACCTCATACCATAAAGAGCCTCAAATGGAGCCATTACGCAAACTCAATCAAAATAAAATGATCATCCCAATTACCCTTGAAGTCAATTACATAAGCTCTCAACTTGTCTTCCAAAGTTTGGATGGTACGCTCCGCTTTCCCATCGGTTTGCGGATGAAAGGTTGTACTAAGCTTAACACGAGTACCAAGACACTTTTGAAAATATTTCCAAAACTGAGAGGTAAATTGGGAAACATGATTGGAGATAATGGATAAGGGAACACCATGCAACCTAACTATTTATCTCAAGCACAACTTAGCATAGTCCTCTACTGAATAAGAAACCTTGACGGGAATAAAATGAGCCAATTTTTTCATTCGGTCCACAATATCCATATTGAGTAATGTTGTCGCCGGGTGCGGGTTAAACAAAAAATAAAGTCCATACTCAGCTCTTCCCACTTCCAAGTAGGAATATTAATATCTTGGGATAAACCTCCCGACATCTAATGTTAAACTTTTACTTGTTGTTAATTAGGGAATTTGGCCATAAATTCTACCAATATCTTTCTTCATCCCATTCCACCAATAGATCTTCGGCAAGTCACGGTACATCTTGGTGGCTCCCGGGTGAATGGAATATTGGGAACTATGGGCTTCTGATAGAATCTGATCCCTCAAATAATCAACATTGGGAACATACAAACGACCTTAATATCAAAGCACACCATCTCCCCCTTTGGGGGAAAGCCTCAACGAATTTCTTAAGCACCGCTTCCTTTAGTTCAACAGGATTCGGATCAAGACCTTGCTTGGCTTTCTTATCTGACACAAAAGATGATTCTGAACCATTATGTACCATAACACCGCCCTTGGAAAGTCATCCAACTGAACCCCAATAGGGCCAATCTATAAACATATCTAACAAAATCATTATTATCATCCTCAATATAAGCAACACTACCCATTGGTAACCAACGAAGAGAATCCGCCACCACGTTTTCCTTGTCGGGGTTATGGAGAACACTTATTTCATAATCCTTTAATAACTCAAGCCACCTTCTTTTGCAAAGATTTAGATGTGTCTGTTTAAACACATATTTCAAACTTTTATTGTCTTTAAAGATATCAACATAAACACCATATAAGTAATGCCTCCAAATCTTTAAGGCAAACACAACTACCGCTAGTTCCAAACCATGGGTAGGATAGTTCTTCTCATGAACCTTATATTGTCGTGAAGCATAAGTAATAACTTTCCCATTTTTCATAAGAACACACCCTAGCCCAACTCTCGAAGCATCATAATAAACCACAAATCCATCGGATCCTTCAAGTAAAGTCAACATCGGAGCAGAGATAAGTCTATCTTTCAATTCTTGGAAACTCTTCTCACATGCTTCTGAGCATATATTAACCTTCTTTTGGGTCAATGCCATCAATGGAGAGAGAAAATTGAAGAAAACCCTTCTACAAACCTTCTATAGAAACTAGCAAAACCCAAGAAACTTCTAATATCTGAAGGGGATAGAGGCTAGTAAAACTCTTAACCGCATCCGTCTTCTTAGGATCTACCTCAATACCCTTACTAGAAATAATGTGACAAAGAAAAGCCACGGATTATAACCAAAATTCACATTTGCTAAATTTCGTAAAGAGTTGTTTGTCCTTGAGAGCTTGCAACACAATACTCAAATGATCGGTATGCTCATCCTCACTTCTTGAGTAAATCAAGATATCATCGATAAACACAATCACAAACATATCAAGGTATTGTCTAAACACCCTATTCATCAAATCCATAAATGTGGCCGGAGCATTAGTAAAGCCAAAGTACATTACCAAAAATTCATAATGACCATACAGAGTTCGGAAAGCCATCTTCAAAATGTCATCTTCCTTCACCCGCAATAGGTGGTAGCCCGATCGGAGGTCGATCTTAGAAAAGTAACTTGCTCCTTGTAGTTGATCAAAAAAATCATCTATCCTTGAAGGAGGATATTTGTTCTTAATGGTAACGTTGTTCAATTGCCATAAATCATTACACATACGAAGTGAACCATCTTTATTTCAAACAAATAAAACTAGAGCACCCCATGGAGAGATACTCCGTTGGATGAAACCCTTATCCAACAAAACTTTCAACTCCTCTTTTAACTCCTTGAGTTCAGCTGGAGCCATACAATAAGGAGGAATTGAGATAGGCCACGTATCTGGGAGAAGGTCAATACCGAAGTCTATTCCTTTTCGGGGGAAACATGGGGTAAATCATCAGGAAACGCTTCTGAAAACTATTTAACAATGTGGACTAAATCAAAGATGGGTTTTTTTGAATCTGTGTCCCTAACCTAAACAAGATGATATATGCAACCCTTAGAAATCATTTTTCTAGCTTTAAGACAAGAGACAAACTGACTCTTAGGCATAAAATTTCCCCCTTTCCCCTCTAGGATGGGTTCATTTGGAAACTGAAACATGACTACTTGGGTTTTACTATCAATAGAAGCGTAACATGAATGCATCCAATCCACAGCAAGAATAACATCAAAATCTAACATATCAAGTTCTTTAAGATCAACATGAGTGACTCTATGGGATAAAGAGATGGGATACTTTCTATAGTCTCTTAGCCACAATAGATTCAACAGCAGGAGTAGAGACAGAAAAAGAGTATAGCAACACATCCGAAAGAATATCAAACCTCATAGACACATATGGTGTCACAAAAGACAAGGTAGCACCGGGATCAAGCAAAGCATAAACATCAAGATGTAAGACTTTCAACATACTAGTAACCACATCAGGGACCCTCTTACTCATGACAATTTTGATGTACATAAAATTGGTTTTTCCTCGGACCACTTGAAGCCGAACCACTAGGCATATCTGGCCTACCTACTCTTCCCTTAGCCGTAAGTTATGGAAAATCCCTTATCTTATGACCAATCTTTCAAAAATGAAAGCAACCATCTGTGCCGGCTAAGCATTTACCTTCATGTTTTCTTCAACATTTAGCATAAGTAGACGATGGAGATCCACCATCATTTCCTCCTTAAGGTTTAGGGTTGGACACCCTATCTTTGTTGACTTTATGAAGAGCATTGGAAGAACCTTGATCGGAAAAACTTAGTCAAAACTTATAGCGACCATGTCCATTGGACCTCGAACGTGAAAAGTAACCATCCTCGTTCTTGGCCCTCTTTGCCATCCTAGACTTTTCCTTATGTTTCTCCTCTTCAATTTGTTGAGCATGAACTATTAGGCGATAAATGTACATATCATTAATAAGCATCGAAGTACAGCATTCCTCAACCACCATTTCGGACACACCTGAAATAAACATAATCATCCTTGCCATAGGATCAGCAACCATACTAGGAGCATATCGAGACAATTGTGTGAACTTTAAAGTACATTCCTTCACACGCAGGTTTCCATGACGAAGGTTGATGAAATCAAGTACTTTTTCCTCCCTCATCTCAAGGGGAAAAAACCTATCAAGGAACAGCCTTACACTTTTCACAATCAAGAGGACCCGCATCAACCACCCTCTCTTCCTTTCATTGGTTGAACTATACATGAGCAACACATTTATGTTGATAAGTGGCCAACTCTGCCTTTTCCACCAGCGTCACTCCCATGATTATCAATACCTTATACACTTCATCAATGAACTGTTGAGGATCTTCTGCAACCTTTGAATCATGAATATCCGGAGGATTCACTCTAGTAAAATCCCTCACTGTAGTTGCCTATCTATTTGCTTGAGCCGTCATATCTTGAGCTAACACTTTAAAAGAAGCCCTAAACTCTGCATCAGTCAGTTGCTAGGCCAAAGGGTCGACCGAAACTTGAGGAGCTTCTCGTTCCACATTCTCTACTGCATTCTTTCTAGCATATGCCTTTCAAGTGGCCATATCCTAAAAAAACATCATATAGGGATTAGGAGAGACACATTATAGAGTTAAACTCTATCGCACAACTTTAGAGTAATGAAAGAAGTGGAGTTTCCTAAAAATCTTATAGCCTCTCATTCATAAATTTGGCGTGCTTCACACGCATGAACAAGAATCTACTTGGAGTGGCTTCTGAGACCTCCTAGGACCTTTCTAAACCTTGTGCTCTGAATACCCATTTTGTCACGACCCAAAGTACACCTTAGATGTGACATGGCGTAAAAGACCCCGAGAGGCCTTACACAAGTGATTTAGCATGCATCATAAAAGATAATAGAAAGAAAGAGTTTAAGAGTAGCATTCATATAAAAGAGTTTGACAAAAAATAGCAGAAGTCTAACATAAGTCTCAAAGACATCTATTACATCAAAGGAGTGATTGACAGATAACCCATATATCACATACAATATCCGAAAGGAAAAGACATGAAAGCAATAAGAGATTCTCGGTTCTCAGAACATGAAGACTCACGAATCTTCAATATCTATGTGAGATCACTAGCCATGAGTATGGGAGGTAGGAGCGTCGAACCCTACATAAGTTAAACAATGTAGTAAAAAGTATGAGTTAGTACATGGAATGTACCAAGTATGATAGCAATGCATAAAAGTTATGAAATCATGTAAAAAGGGACTTTACATGACATGCAATGACCAGTTTAAATCATAAATTAACAACTTAGAAAACATAAGTAAGAACCATGGTTAATGCAGCTAAACATCTTTAAAACACATTTGAGATACTTTTAGAAAGTAAACTTAGTTCATTATTGTGGGAGATATACCTTTAACCCACATAGACCGTATGAGCTATAACATGGAATGTGGTGTCGATCCCAAACCAAAATTAGATGTCCTTAGTTGCCAAGGTAAGAACCATAAAGTTCTATCTTAGGTGGATCCACTAGCTAATGTTTATCTAAGACAACCTATGGTGGCACATAGTTATGGGATATGGAGATTGCTACTAGAAACCCGGTAATAACTACGGCGGGGGGGGGGGGGGGCTTCCATCTTAATATCCTCTCGGTGCTAAGCATTAATCTGATAGTTATCGTATTATCTATGGAAGGTATCATCAAGTAGCCAATCAAATATAGATTTCATTAGAATAGCTCATTATTCGTGATTCATCATAGGTGAGAAAACCATTCAACCTTATGAATCCTTAATGTGAGAAAATCCTTTCACAATCATGTTTTGAGTAGTATGTGAGAAATCCTTTCACAATAACAACAACATCGATGTTTCACTCTCAAAACAAACTTAAGTCATTTATATCAATTTCATAAAAAACATGCATATCTTCCTAAATTCATTTTTCATAATTCAAAAGCTTCATAAAATGAAGAAAATCTAGAAATAATGGATCATGCATGGGTCCAAGTGAATTCAACTTAGAAACATGTAATTATCTTAATTCATTCATACAAAGACATAAAACAATCAGTTGGATCATAATTGAAAAGAACCCATGTGATTGAATAAAACCCTAATTTCAATTGGAGATTCTAACTTGTAGATTTAGAGAATTTAGGAACCCTATGGAGGAAAGGACTCCATATGTGAATACATTCATACCTTGATGAAAAAAGCTCACAATTATATATTGAATTTTGAGACTTTATCTTGAAACCATAGCCTTATCCTTCAAGATTTAGAGAGAGAACTATTGGGGAAGAACTTGGAGGGATTTGGGGAAATTTGAAGTATGATTTAGAGTAGTTAGATTTTAGGCTTAAAGGACTTATAGGGGGTCTGGGAGTAGGATTAAAATGATGTAATATTGGGTTAGAATAATAAGGAAAAGACCAAAAATCCCTTCTTAAAAGAATTGTCGACTCGACCTACGATTCAGACCTACGGTCCGTATGTGCCCTTACAGATCATCCTCGTCAGTCGTAGGTCAGCTACTAGGACCTAAAATTCACCCACTTTTGATGGAACCCTAGAACGGTTCGTAAGTCCACTTACGGACCGTCCCTTCCAACCGTAGATCCTAACCTTTACCCTCAAAATTTCACTAGGTATGAGACTCACCTACGAGACCTATCTAAGACTCATCTATTGGATGACGGACCGTCCTGGTGAACCGTAAAAATGGTACTTGAATTTAACTCTTAAAATTATTCACCCAACCATGTCCGATTTCCACTTACAGCCTGTAAGAGCACCTATGGTCCGTAGCTGGGAACTGTAAACGCAGACGCCAACTATCAAAGTTTTGAAATTTTTCCATCTTTTTAACTTTGAGGTGTTTGAAATGGTCATATAGAAACAATCTAAAACCACATGGTAGAGAGATCACCAATCCATGCCAAATATCACATCAAAATCTAGCATATCTAACAATATAAGGTCAGGCCGGGTTTCGCGCCCCTAGATAGTAACTAAGCAAGATCGAAACACCTGATCCACTACTAAAGACTCATTCACGGGGGTCGACACAGCAACGATGCTGCCATAGGCTCAGAAGTCATACACATACGAGAAGCATAATATAGAGACACATAAGAATAGGTAGAGAACAGATAAAATAAAGCTGAGGAATGTGGATGGCATAAAAGAATTGTACCTGTGATGACATCATCTAACTCCTCAGCCTCCGCCCTTGCTGGGGCTACATGGCTCTATCCACCTCTGACCTTGCCATTAGTCCTACCACCTGATCTGCCTCTCTAGGAACCACCCTAATACCCCATTGTCCATCAGGATGATCGTGACCCTGACCTCGATCTCTAGCTAGAGGTGCTGCTGGTGGAGCTGGCTGTGAAACTGAAGTGATCTGTCTATGAAAGAGAAATATCTAGCCCAGTTACCTAACTCACTATAGTCAAAACAACCTGAAGACAATCGGCTCCAAGAAGAACGACCACTACGGCCCAAAAAACTATCCTAGGACCTATGACTCTGACTAGAGACAACCTTACTCTTACTGTACTGATCCTTCTCTGAACTCTACAAGAGGATTGGACATGCCAACTGCGCTAAACATTATGAAACCTCTTTGGAGCCCTATGATGTGAATTTTTGGTCTTTGAACGGGACCCACTATAGCAAACTTCATATCTAGCTCTCTAATAACAACCCCCTTGGGCCTCACGATAAAGCTGCTCAATAGTACGGGAATGATCAACAACATAAAAAAAGGAGTGACCTGTTAAAACCATAGATCGAATCTCAATCCTCAACTACAATCTCAACCCATGAACAAAGCACCAAACCCTCTCCTCCTCAGTAAGTAGAATCATAATAGCATGGTGAGAGAGATCGTGAAATCTCACCTCGTAATCAGACACTATCGTGGAACCCTGCTCCAACCCGGAGACCTGATTCCTTCAGTGATCTCTGATGCTACGAGGAATGAATATGGACAAGAAGGCCTCAGAAAACATGGTCTAGGTGACCAGAAGAGACCCAACTTGTCTAGTCTCAACGAATATACGCCACAACTTTCTAGCTGGCCATGAAACAAATACGCAGTGAAGTCGGTTCCTCCTGACACTACGTGACCCAAAGTATGCAGCCACTCACGACAAGTAGTCTGAAACTCATGGGCATCCTCACGCACAACCCCAGAAAACCTCGGAAGTGAACGCCTCAAGAACACTCTGAGCATCTTCTCCTCCTCTAGAGGCATAACTCCAACCGTAATTATAAGATGGGCACCCTAAGGTGGTATCTTGGCCCGAAGTGCCTCTGCTGCAGGCTCATCCTGCTAACCTAGTGCTACTGTAGGTACCGATGCTAGAATCTGTTGCATACCCCCAAGAACTTTCAAAAGCTGGGCAATGGCTACCTGGAGCTTTGGAGGCATATCCTGTCTGGGTGGTGGCTAAGTTGGTCGAGGCGCCACTGACTACTCTAGAACTTGGGCTTCTAGAGGATTCTCCACTTACTCCGGACCCTAGTCTCCAATTGGGGTGGTGTTGTACCCCTACCTGGCAAGAAAGGTCGATGCCTACCCTAACCTGCTTCGCAGTGCATACGAGCTATCCTGTGAAAAGAGTTAAACAAGTAAGATTTCCAAAAACCAATAACACATTGACTGCACGAAAGTGATACAAAGGAGAGTAATTTGTAAAGTGACCCTGTAGCCTCCCAAAGATAGGACACAGATGTCTCCACACAAATCTATAGGACTCAACTAGGTATAAGCTTTGTACAAGTAAGTCCGATAAACTCAAGGTTCTGATACAAACTTGTCACGGCTTGACTTCCTAAGTCATGATGGCACCTACTAAAACCCACCATTAGCTAAGTCGACCCGTACCTAGAACAAGAAGTAGTGAGTACCAGGGTTTAACTAAACAGAAAACAATGCTAATAATAAGAAAAGACAAAAATGGAAAGCAACCAAAAAAACTACATACAATTGATACCCTCTTAGAACTAGAAGTCACGAGTGTAAAACTGTCTAATAAAAGTAAATATAAGTTCCAAAAGTGGACCATAATAATCAGTCTCAAAAGCAAAAGACAAGCTAACAATTGTATCAAAGGAGACAGGCTAATCCAGGATGCAAAGTGCTCAACCTCGTCTCCGATATCCCTAAGCTGCAAAAGATGGCACAAACGATAACCATTGGTACCTATTACTAGGACATGCATCACGAAGAGATGTAGAGTGTATCATAAGTACCAAAATAAGGGTACTCAGTAGGCATCATAGGCCGAACGATCAAGAAAGGTAAAGACAATCAGAAAAGATAGAATCTAGACACAAACAGAGGCCAATGCGAATATGTAAAGAAGACACACAAGCATACTAAAAGTAAATCTACGTATAGCTAAACTAAACTTAACTTGATCCTGTAAGCCCAGAAGTTACACTCGTGCACAAGTTTAAATAAAACTAGAACCTACCCCCCATAAGCCCGAAATGTACACAAATTAGCTCAGTCAACAAGAGAGAAGAGTAATCGAAATCCAAGAACCAGTTAACTCCCAGCCGAGCTAGAAAGAGTGACAATCAACTCAACTAGTTAACTCCCAACATAGTTAGCAAGAGTGACAATCAACTAAATAAGTCAACTCCCATCCCAGCTAACAAGATTAACAATCAACCCAAGGCGCCCAACAATCCACTCCCTAGGGCGTCAGCCACCCAGCTAGCAAGAGTGTCTCTAGGGCTTTTCAACTCCGTAGAGAATCTAAGATATCCAAGCTTCCCAGCAAGCCAACTCACTCCCAAGAGTGTCATCCTCCCAGTCATCATGAGAGCCCCGGGGGTATCCACTCCGAAGAGGATCTCAAGTAGGCTCCAAGCCATCGTGGATCGACGGCCACTCTTGACAATATCAAAAAAGACTTTTAGATAGAAGCACTCCAATCCCGAGGAAGCACATAACCTCTGGTAACGCATCGGAGGCACATAAATAGGGAGAGGAGATATAAAGGCTAACAAGAGGCACAAATTCCTAAGCTAAGGCTAATACTATCAGACTCAAGTCCGATATTCCAGTCTACAAAGACCTAGTCAATCTGAAACGACGTCGGAGACATACCATAGTCAAAAGTTATGTGGGTCTAAGACAACACTAGTCTATCCTAGACTAATGCCAAATCATGCTCCAAAAATAAGTAACGAATCAAGTGAATCACATAGCATGCTACAACACAAAATACAACCCTTTATAAGCATGTTACTACTCTCGAAACAGTAGTTATCAACCCTTAATTATGGTCTCTAGCAAGAAAAGATGAAATAACTATGTACCCGCCCCCAATTCACACTAACCATCATGAATTTAAACATTCATGCTCAATCTAATTAGAATGAAAGTTGTAGCCTACCTGTAGGCCAATCGCGCGCGCTCTAAATCACAAGGACTTAGCTTTTCCCATCAGAACGACCTCGAAATGCTGCAACACTATTAAAAATAAGATCACAACCTCAATACTGTCATTTAGACACAAAAATCTCCCCAAACAGAGATGAACCAATTTTTAGACTCAAACGAGAATTGTCGGATCTTTACAAGAAATTCTAGAATTGACTATGTCAAAAAGTCCTAATCTATGCCTTGAACTTATGTATCAAAATAGAACACAATTCGAGGCTAAAAAATCAGCTAACACAACAACACAACAAAAACTCAATTAAAAAAGATGGGGTAGCAGCTTACCGGAAAAGTTCACCTCAAACAGAGTGCTAACGACACTATCCAATCTCTGTACCATGAAGCCTCAATGATCATGGATGTGTGGGACTTAAAATCATTGAATTCTGATAAGAAACGAGGGAGAAATCTCATTTTGAAACTCAACAAGGTGAGTTGAGCACATCTGTATTTTTAATAAAGACAGACCTCAACTCTTCATCGCGATCGAGAGAAGAAGCGGCGCAATCAAGACTAGTTAAGAGTGTGAACATCGCAATCGCGGAGACCTTGCCTTGCGATCGCGACGACAAGGGAAGGCCAAATCATAATCACGATCGCTGCAACAGGCCATATGGTCACGAAGCACTAAGGCCCTGACGATGTGTAGCTAAAACCCTCATTCTTGAGGTGTGACTATGTGACTAATTGTCTTATTTACCTTATGGGTGTTAGGGATTATTGATTTTATTTTTGTTTTGAAGTGGGTTTGATTTATAGATGAGGTTCAATTTATGAATTGGAATGATGATTTCAATTCTAATTTAGTAGTTTATGCTTGCTTGAGAAAGAGGTGTAAAGTCAAGGTTATAAATCAGCATTTGTAGTGATTGGGTTGTTGTGGGTTCAGCTCGAGAGAGTGAATTCTAAACTCGATTCTGCCTATCTAGCTCGAGAGAGTAGATAAAGTGAGGTATTGGGTTGTTTATAGTGTTAAGCTTGTCAAGGTTTGAGAGAACTTGTTTGAATCGTAATAGTTGTTCGAGAGAAAGCTATTGCATCTAAAGTCTAGCCTACACGCTAAGATTTAGCAAACTTTAGTAATTACCGATCACCCATTTAGTGAAATTGACAATTATTCGGTCACACCCCCAAGTACCCTTTAATTATTTGATTACTCACCTGTTGTTCGTAATTGCTTTAGTTGTTAGGTTACATACCTATCCCCCCTCCTTCTGACATTCATGTCACCCCTTTCACTTATCTAATTGAATTCGATAATTTCTATTCCTACAACCGATTAGACCACTTTAATAACTTCATAGTTGAATTCAAACTTGTACCGCTCTCTATGGGTTCGACCCCAACTCATTTGTTGGGTTTTATACTAGATTACGATCGTCTACACCTAGTATTGGATGAGGTGTAGTTGAGCGTTAATCAAAATAGCACCGCTGCCGGGGAGTGGTGTTTAGAATTTTCTTATTGAAGTTTGAATTGTGATCTATTTGTGTTGTAGTTGAATGGACTTACCTTGTGGTGTTAGCTGTTTGTGATCAGGTGACAACATGAGTGCAAATGGAAGCACCGTGAACCAATTTGGTCACCAAGATGATGTTGGTGACTTCAATTATGCTAATGAAGCTCAATTGGGGAGCGTAGGTGCTATTCGCTTACCTCCGGTTGTGGGTCATGCTGCATTCCATGTGGGAAACACAATGTTGCAACTCTTGCAAGCTAAGGGTGTATATGGAGGGCTGAATCATGAGAACCCCCATGACCATATTCAGAACTTTGTGGATATATGTAGTCTGTTCTCGCTCAAGAATATTTCACAAGAATCAGTTCGGCTCTGGTTGTTCCCTTTCTCCTTGATGGGGGAGGCAACCAAGTGGTTAGCAGGTCTACCAAGGGACTCCATTACTTCATGGGAAGATCTTACCAAGGCATTCTACATAAGATTCTTTCCAACCTCAAAAATGGTGAAATTGCGTGACAACATCCAGAACTTCAAGCGAGTAGAATGGGAACCAATTCATGAAACTTGGCTGAGATTTCAAAAGTTACTACTACGGTGTCCTACTCATGGGATTTCGGGTAATGTGATACTTCAATATTTTTACCGGAGTTTAGACTCAGTGAACAAAGGAGTAGCTGACCAGTTGGCCCGAGGATGGATAATTTTACAACCATATGAGGTAGCCTCGTCCCTTCTTGATGAAAAGACAAAGATAAATCGGGTGTGGCATACTCAAGAGGACCAAGTGTCTCCCTTAAATTTTAGGATGACAAAGGAGCAAATTGACAAGGAGAAAGAGCGGGATGAGAATATTAGCAAAATGATGTCCCAAATTGAGTTGTTGAGAAAACAAGCGCTAGAAAGCGTTGGTGAACACAAAGATGTAAAAAAAGTGTTTAGACTTGAAGATAGTTCTGACCCGAGCTATTTAAAGTTGGGTGGGAATCAAGTTTGGAACTCACATAATGAAAAAGAGTGGAGGCGATACAATGAAGATTGGACTGAACAAAATGACCCTTGGAAGAGAGAAGATAGTCATGAAGGGTACCACACGCAATCAAGTGACAGCCCAAGACCTAAGGGTAGTTCAGGCAACCTACGAGTGGATGAACTGTTATCGCGTATCCTAGATAAGGTTGAAGGATCTGATGACATGCTTAAGGAGATGAAAGATGATTTCTCATCATTGAATAATAGGGTAAATTCTCACACGGATGCAATCAAGCAACTTGAAGGTCAAATGAGTCAACTTTCAGCACAATTAGAAGCCAAACTATTTGAAAGGAGTGAAGATGAGTGTGCAACAAGTTTGAGGGCTGATAATGACAAATATTTGGCAGTTGTGACTCGAAGTGGGAAGATAGCAGTCGGTAATGTGAAGGTTAATGATGGTACAAACACTTATGAAGAAGAAAAAGACATCGTTGAGGAAGAGAGGTCCGTTCAAGCACCGGAAAATGATATGCTCAAAGAGGAGGAAGAGAGTCCAAAGCAAAGCCCCATCGAAGAGTTGCAAAAAGCTAAAGAAAGGGCTACATCATCTCCAAACCTAGTGCAACCTCTCCCCAAAATAAATCCCTCATTCCCTCAACGTCTCAAAAAGAGAAATGAAGATAAAAAGTTCAATAAATTTATATCCGTGTTCAAGACACTTTCTATAAATCTTTCTTTAGTGGAAGAATTATTAGAGATGCCAGAATATGCAAAATTCATGAAGGATCTTGTCACTAAGAAGAGAAGCATGGACTTCGAAATAATTGAAGTTTCTCATAATTGTAGTGCCATTATGACTAACGATGTGATTACAAAGAAACAGGATCCGGGGGCATTCACTATCCCATGTACCATTGGTATGCTTTAGCTTACCAAAGCTTTTTGTGATTTGGGGGCGAGTAAAAACTTGATGCCATATGCAATCTTCAAACAACTTGGGCTGGGTGAACCGAAATCCACAAAAATGCGGCTTCTTATGGCGGACCGGTCTATCAAACACCCCGTTGGGATACTTTATGACATATTGGTGAAAGTTGATCGATTTATCTTTCTGGCTGATTTTGTTATTCTAGATTGTTAAATTGATGCGGAAGTTCCTATTATTTTGGGTAGACTATTTTTGGCAAGCAGAAGAGCTCTAGTGGTTGTCGAAAGTGGTGAGTTAAAGTTCCAAGTAAATGAAGAGGAGGTCACCTTCAATGTGTGCAAATCAATGAAGCAACCTAGTGACATTCATGTAGTTTCAACGATTGATGTGATTGATGAAGCAGTGGTGGGTGTGAGTGAAATGATGTGTATGGGTGAACCTCTTGAAGCTGTTCTTTCGAATTATGATGAGACCGAAGTTCAAGGGTATGATAAAGTGGTAGCTTCTCTATTGGGACTAGGTGCGTACTCAAGAAACCCAATGAATCTATACATTGATCTAAAGAATCAAGAGAGTCCTCCCGCTAAACCATCCACGGAGGAACCTCCAAAGCTTGAGTTGAAAGTGCTCCCTGCTCATCTTCAGTATGCCTTCTTGGGGGTGAATAATACCTTGCCCATTATCATTGCAGCGGACTTGCTTGAGTGGCAAGTGAAATTGCTTCTTGAGGTGTTAAAATATTACATCAAGGCAATAGGATGGACAATTGCTGATATTGTAGGTATTCTACCCAGAATTTGCACCCATAAAATCCAATTGGATAATGAATGCAAACCAAGTGTTGAGCATCAAAGAAGACTAAAACCACCTATGCAAGAGGTGGTAAAGAAAGATATCATTAAATGGCTAGAAGCAGACGTGGTGTACCCTATTGTAGATAGCAAATGGGTAAGCCACGTACAATGTGTACCGAAGAATGGAGGCATCACGGTGGTCTCGAATGAGAAAGGAGAACTCGTACCTATGAGGCCGGTCACCGGTTGGAGAGTATGCATGGACTACCGGAAGCTAAATTCTTTGACCGAGAAAGATCATTTTCTAATGCCATTTATGGATCAAATGCTCGATAGACTTGCGGGGCGTGGATGGTACTGTTTCTTGGATGGCTACTCCGGGTACAACCAAATCTCTATTGCACCGAAAGACCAAGAGAAAACCACTTTCACATATCCCTATGGGACTTTTGCCTTCAAGAGGATGCCATTTTGATTGTGCAATGCTCCGGCGACATTCCAACGGTGCATGCTTTCTATTTTTGTTGACATGGTGGAAGACTCAATGGAAGTCTTCATGGATGATTTCTCAATTGTAGGTGATTCATTTGAGACATACTTGGCTCATCTTGGGCAGGTCCTTCAAAGGTGTTTGGAAACTAACTTAGTCCTCAATTGGGAAAAATGCCATTTCATGGTCAAGGAAGGCATAGTCCTAGGTAACAAGGTGTCACAGAAGGGATTGGAGGTAGACAAAGCAAAGATCGAGGTTATTGAGAAGTTGCCACCACCTATTTGTGTAAAAGGTATTCAGAGTTTTTTGGGTCATGCAGGGTTCTATCGAAGATTCATCAAAGATTTCTCAAAAATCGCACACCCATTATGCAAGCTATTGGAGAAAGAGGCGAAGTTCCTTTTTGATGATGCTTGCTCAAAAGCTTTTGAGTGTTTGAAAGAAAAGCTAATCTCCACCCCGATGATCATTATCCCGGATTGGTCCGAACCATTTGAGGTGATGTGTGATGCAAGTTGTACCACTCTAGGAGCCTTGTTAGGGCAAAAGCGTAATAAAATCTTTCATCCAATTTATTACGCCAGTAAGTCCCTAAATGGAGCACAACGTAACTACACTGTTACTAAACAAGAACTACTTGTTGTAGTATATGCGTTTGAAAATTTTAGGGCATACTTGTTGGGAACTATAGTGATAGTTTATATTGATCATGCAGCATTGCGGTACTTAATGGACAAGAAAAATGCTAAGCCGAGGTTGATTAGTGGATCTTGTTGTTGCAAGAGTTTGATTTTGAAGTAAAAGATCGAAAGGGGTGTGAAAATCAAGTGGCAGATCATTTTTCGCGGTTAGAAACCAATATGACCGACTGCAAAGAAAGGGACATTGTGGATGAATTCCCAAATGAAACAGTGATGAGGATAACCCAAAGCAACACCCCTTGGTATGCTGATCTTGCTAACTATGTAGTGTGGAATAATACCCGAAGGTCTGAATTTTTAGCAACAAAAGCGGTTTTTGTTCGATGTAAAGAAATATTTTTGGGACAAACCCTATCTTTTCAGAGAATGTGCAGATCATATAATCCGACGGTGCATACCGGAAGAGGAAGCCAATGAAATTCTCAATGCATGTCATGCTTCACCTGTTGGTGGACATAATAGCGGAGTGCGAACAACAGTAAAACTACTTCAAAGTGGTTACTATTGTCCATCTCTATACCGAGACGCGCATGACTTTGTGAAACATATCATTCATTGCTAAAATCAAGGAGGGGTATCAAGAAAGCATGAATTACCTCTCAACCCTATCTTAGAAGTGGAGTTGTTTGATGTTTGAGCATCCATTATTCATAAACCAACACTGACTGATGCTACCTCCTCTCACTTGTATAGCAAATCACTTGTTAGCCTTGGGAACCCATTTTTGATGGAGTTCCTAATAAGCAGATAACTAAGTGATAAGAAAATCTTTTGTCCAGTAAGGTAGACTGGTTTTCTTCAAATCAGGACCAGGAGCAGGACTAGGTCCCTTCTTCTGTATGTTCCTCTGTTTGGAATAGTTTGAACAACTTCCTTCATATTTTTTCCAAACAGGACACTCTTTCTTAAGATGTCCATTTCGACCACAATGCACACATAGTAAATTATCAGCAACAGAAACATATTTGCTGTGAGGATTGTCTGGGGGATCTATCTTCTCACAACCCAGCCCTTTTCTACTGTTGTTACCCTGACTTATTAAATTTGTAAGAATCTTAGAAGAAGTGGTCCATTTGAGGGATTTGTTCAGTTCCTCTTTTAAACAGATCAGGTCCCTCTCCAACATAAGATTTCTTTCTAGAGCCAATTTCATCTTCATTTCAGCAGTGTGCAGCTTATTTTCAAGCTCCAGCTGACAGTTGCTAGCCTCGTTTTTTCCTTTAGAAACTGTAGTAGTCACCATTTTAATATTTTTTCCTTCAGTTCTAGATTTTCAGCTTCTAAAATAGCCATTTGTTTTTCAATATCAGATATTTGGGTAACTAGAGCAATTTTTTCATCTTGAGAGATGTCTAGGTTATTGTTCACAATATCATTCTCAGACGTTAGCTCACTGATCAAATCAATTAGTACAACAACCAGCTTTCTCAATTTACTAACGGAAAAGGTATTCAAATTTTGCTTGAAGTATGATAAGGTTACCTCTTCATTAGCATCTTTATCATCTGACTTTGCCATGAAAGCATCATCAGAGTGCTCACAATCATCTGAATCACTTGAGGTACTTCCCTAGACTGTCAGAGCTTTCTTCACCCCATAATCAGCAGTTTCTCTTCTGCTTGACTTGTTACGAACCTGGTCCCTTCTTTTTTTCTTGTCTCCTCCAGACTTGACATATTTCTTGTGCTCACCCTTGTGCATAGGACAGTCTCAGATGAAGTGTCCTGGTTTACCAAACTTGTAACACAAGTCATTTGAGTTTGTAGCCCTGTCAAGATTTCCTTTCTTCATGATACCATCCTTCTTTCTGTGAATCTCATGAACTTGAAGATCTTCAAATAGTGCATCCAACATCACTACTTCAGGGTCCCTTGTCTCATCGCCAATCACAAATTCATTTGTCCAAATCTGGGAAGAATTTCCAGAGAGACTTGCTTGCATGCAGGGACAGGTTCTTCTAGGAACATAAGCTCATTTGTAATGGTGGAGAATCTAGTACGCATTTCATGAATAGATTCACCTTCTTTCATGGTGAAACTTTCAAACTAAGTAGTGAAGAGATCTAGCTTAGATTTCATTATTTTCTCATTACCCACGTACATTGTTCTCAACCAATCCCAAATTACCTTGGCTGATTCACAAGATGAAATCAGATCATATTCATTTACTCCAATGCCTCACATCAATAGCTTCCTGGCTTTCTGATTTTTCTCAACTTTTGGGAATGACTCTTGTGACATCTCCATCTTTTACTTCCATATTTGGCACATAAGGACCTTCACAAATAACATTCCATACCTCAATGTCCCCAGCCATGAGATAGTGACTCATTCGAATATTCCACCATCTATAGACCTGACCATCAAAAAGAGGTGGTCTTGTAGGGGACTAAACTCTTTGCAAGTTTAGTGGAATCGTCATTCTGCGCATGAATCTCTCTCTTGGTGTTAACCAGATAGATAGCCCAAGCTCTGACACCAATTGTTGGAATGTATGGATCCACCAGTGATCACAAGACCAGGTCCCTAGATAGAATAAAAGTACAGAAAATAAATAGCTTAAAGTAAATCAGGCACAAGGATTTTACATGGAAACCCCCTTGTTCAAGGGCGGTGAAAACTACGATCTGTACTCACAGAATTTCAACTCAAACTCCATTTAATTAAAACGGAGCAAAGTTTCAGATTACAAACTCTTGCAACCTAGGAATTAAAACTCTGTAATCCCTTCCCCCTTACTGTAGCAACTCTACTACAAAGGAAAAACTAAGCAATAACTCTATGGCCCACTAAACCAACTAACTGTAGTTGATCTAGACTTCACTAACTCACCATAGCTAATGATGATTCTGAGATTTCGACTCATTTAATGCTTTGTTTTCATAGTTTTATTGTCCTAAATATTTCATTTATGCTCTAAACTGATGTTTAAAATGCTAATGTACAGATCAAAAGGTAAAAGAACAAGGCAAGGACATCAATGGACAAAAGAAAGATGAAAAGTAAAGCTGAAGACCGCCGAAGACACTTGGCGACTCACCGAGTAGTCCCTTCGCTCACCTAAAGTCACAGTGTGCCAACCCTTGAAAAAGAGAAATTGGGTGAGGTAACATACCTTTCGTCGAACCGCCGAAACATTTAGTGAAGGAGGCTCAGATCGCCTAATATTGCAGAATGGTTGGTGAAGACACAAGCAAAACGGCGATTAGCAAGGATAAAATGGCGCATTGCCGATCAGGTCGGTGATCCCGACCTCGATCGCCCAAGTTTACAGCATTTAAATGGTGATAGCACAAGATAAAAAGGTGATGAAAAGGAGTGTTTGGCGTGTTGGCGACTGGCTCTGCGACACTCGATTTATACCGCCGAACGACCCCAGAGACCAAATTCTAAGAAAGTATAAATGGATTTTTAAGAAAAGATCAGGGTATCTTGTCCTTGTGTAAACTCATAGTTTGAACAAAAACATTGTTCTTGCTTAGTTTTGAAGCTTTTTTTCGAGTAATTTTTGAATTGCGTTTTGGAATTGAAGCTACATTGAATTATTGTAAGGATTTAGAGATTAATACCCAGCTATAGAGAATGTAATCGGTGTTGATTTCTTACTCATTAGAAACCATGTAAACACAAACGAGATATGCTACCCAATCAAAAACGGCACTCCAGACTCAATAGAGCCATCAAAATCCCTATTTGATCTCGTTTTGATAAAAAGTGGGTCCCACACCCAATATCTCTCTTAAGCCTAATTCCATAAAGGGCCTCAGAATCAGCCCGGAAGCCTTGGGACCTAAACAAAGGGTCGTTCTAGACCAAACTCTATGATCTAGAGCTACCGCACTGACGGAAATCTCATCCGATCTTGTTTACTCAGAATGTTGACGATAATCAAACTTAGGCTTCAACTTGAAAGTTAAAACGCCAAATCACATAGATTCGCACTGAAAGCCTCGGGTGTCATGCCTACTATGCTACTGTACTAAAATGACCCTTCTGGAATTGATGGAATCGTCATAATTGGATTCTAAGGTCATCTTCTTGAAATTCTGATAAAAAGTTACCATTTAAGGTTCTAAAGATCCCAAATACTAAAACTGACATAAAAAAAACGAATGACCAGGTGACCGAACTATTAGGCCCAACAAGTCATAAATGACATGGGGTCACTATAGGAAAGTTTTAAATGAAAAATAGGAGGCATAAAAAGAAAAATGACCTGAAGGTCATTACAATTCTTACTTCTGATCTCCGGTGGATGCTCGAAAGAGATTGATTGGAATGGGTATTAGTTTGATACTAGCAATTTAGGTTTGATGTCTATAACTTGCTTAAAATGGAGGTTATGGGTCAGAACTATTTTACCCTATTTCTGCGTTGAAAGAGAGAATAGAGTAAGGTATTGGGTTTTTTAGTACAACATATAGATGAGACCGAACGGAGATTCTATGCACGAATGCTCTGAGATAAAAAGAAAATTTGCGTCATTGAAAAAGACCTAGCCTATTCATGAATGTTCATCACTATAGACCAGTATATTAGCATTTTGTGACATCGATTTCCAATCCCTGCACCCCTAGATTGCCTGTTGCTTCTTGAATTTTTTGAAATTTTAGTTTGAATTGTGACTATTGATTACCAAATTATTTCGTTAAATTTGTGGAATCATTCACCCTCTTGCTTTTACTACAACAAATTAATGATTTTTTAATCTGAATTTCTTGAAAAGAATTCTCTATGTTCTCAGTGCGATTCTACCCTGACTCTTCTTTTAGTATTTTTATTTACTACAAACACTGTCTCTTTTAATTAGTTTTGAAGAGTACATTGGAGCACTATAAAAAATAGTGTCGCTGCTAGAAATTGATTGTTAAGAATTCTATTTGAGAAATTAGTTTATAAATTAGTTTAGTGGTAATAGACTGTTGTTTGTGTTGTTGTTGGATGATTTACAGGTCTAATATAATGAGTGACAATGGTTGTGACGACGATATTCACTACGGTCAAAATGACAAAATGGGTGATTTGAATGATATGCATGTGAATATTGTTCAAACCACGGGATCCATCTCGATACTTCCCACGGCCGAGAGGGTTGTGTTTCATGTAACTGGAACAATGCAATAATTGCTCCAACTAAGATAAATGTTTAGGGATTTAGCTCATGAAGATCCCTATGAACATCTTTGGAATTTTTTGGAGGTGTGTGGAGCGTATTAGTTCAACAACCTCTCACAAAAGTCCGTGAGGTTGAGGTTATTCCCCTTCTCTTTGACATGTGAAGCTACAAGATGGTGGGTCAAATTTCCAAATAACTCTATCATTTCTTGGGAGGAGTTGAATAAGGATTTATCGTACAAATTCTTTCCCCCCTCGAAGATGGTGAGACTTAGATCCCAAATCAAAAATTTCAAGCGCACCGGAGGTGAACTTCTACAGGAGACTTGGTTGCAGTTCAAACTATTGCAATGTCTAACACATAGTGTTTTGCATAATTTTTTGTTTCAATACTTCTATTTGCAGCCTTGATTCAATCAATAAATTAAAGGTGTGGCTGATCAGTTAGTCCAAGAAGAATTTATGAAACAACCATATAAATTAGCAACCTTGTTGGTAGATAATATGACCAAAGTTAATTGACCATGGAAAACTATAGAAGACCAAGTGTCTACTCTACAACTGAGCTTGAGCAAAGAAAAAATTGAGAAGGACAATAAACGAGATAAAAACATGCCTAGAATGATGACCCAACTTGATTTGTTGTCTAAACATGTCATTGGAGGTTGACTTAAATCAGTTAATCTGGTCTGGACTAATAGTGGGCAGTGCCCAAATGATTCCATGTTTGAGGCCTTATACAATGAAGAAGTTCAATATTTGGGAAACCAAATGTGGAATTATCACCAAAAATTATCTACAACAATGTGGGAACTAAGGTTGGAACAAGGATCGAGATAATGGTTGGAAATATTGGCCAGGCAGAAATTGGATAGATAGGGAGGCTGACAAAGATATATATGTTCCTCCCTATGATCCTCAACGGCCAAAGGACCCAGCTGAGCCAGAAGGAAACCAAACCAAGGAAATTCTCTCAAGGATCTTCAACAAGGTTGAATGGTCCGACAAAGTGTTGAACGAATTGAAAAATGACTTCTCCAATTTATCTAAAACAGTAACCTCTCATTCGGTATCTATCAAGCAGATGGAGACCCAATTTTGCGAGATCTCGACTATCTAAATCTGAGGCAAGGGGGAACGTTTCCTAGTGACACCATCCCAAATCCCAAAAAAAAAATGTTGAGGAAATGAGAACTATGTCGTGCCACGGCGTTAAATAAGGCACTTCTTTAGAGGAAACCCAATTTTTTACCTTTCTTTTATTCCTTTCAATAACGTGTGTTGTGAGTGTAGGTTGAAAATGAGTCAAAATGTTGAAAATGATCATTAGGCGATACAAAAACCAGCACAACGATCCATCAAAGGCTTTAGGCAAACTCATTCTTGTCCTCCTTCTAAGCTAGAAAATGTTGAAAGTGTACTATTCATTTCGGTGATATGAGCTCAGAAGGTCGATCCACTAAAGTACACTATGCAAACTCCATCGGGTCCGCCGAATCAACCTTTAGATTTTGTATTCGTTCAGGAATTTTTAGCGGGCTTCAGCAATACTTGGTGATCCACCAAACACACTCGGTGATGTTAGTCATGACCTCCGAGTGCGCATGATATAAAAAAGCTGAATGTCTCTTAAAATTCAAAAAGAAAACCCTTTGTAGTTTTTGAGCCCTTTCCTTCCCGTTTACTTGTTATACCTTGTTTGAGTGTGTGAGCATCCTTAGTGTTTGATTGTTGAGTGTGTGGAGTGCATTTTATTACTAAATCACTCGACCCAACCCTACTCTCCTCTATTTTTGAGTTTTGCTTTCTTGTTAAGGTTGGTTTTCAATTTTCATTTCTAATTTTGAGCCTTAAAATGTGTTTTATATATGGGCTATAAGACATGTGATGCATGTGATTGTTTGATTTCAATAGGTAGAACAATAATGATTGTATTAAAATGTGCCCATAAATTGATTGGTTGTGTCATCGTCTAGAAATTGTTAATCTTGATTGTGTTGGTTAAATGTTGAAATTGAACCCTTAAAATTTGTGGGTCTTGGTTAAATTTGATGAGGGTGACGTCTGAGTAACCTAGTGTTGTCCCGATTCTGTGATTTTGACAAATGATAGAATGAGTGAGAACTTTCTTAAGGGAAAATCATCAAGTTGAGAAATACTTAATGATAATTTAAGAAATCTCAGTACCTATGCGTAGATAAACATGTGGGTGGATTGTAATGATGTTGGGGAACTTGATATTGTTGTGTATGTTGGGTTTGTCTCTAAAATAAGGAACTAGGCTGAATACCTCATGTTCGGCAGGCTTGTCTTATCTCACCACACAGGTTAGGTGAATCGCCGAATAAACCCCAGCTCACCTTCTTGAGTGAATATGTGACCTTGGGTATTGTCACATTTGGTGAGCTTGTCTTAGTTCTCCGAACCCACTTGGTGAATCGTCGAGTGGGAGTGGACATTTCCCTTGATGCCTGTTTCTTTTCAATTTCACTAATTGTTTTGGTAGACTTGTCTTAGCTCACCAAAACTAACTCGGTGAATTGCCGAGTTGGACTTAATTACTCCCATTGTGCCTGAATTCTTTGATAATTGTTTTTGTCCACTTCGGCGAGCTCACCAGAGCTCGCCCATACTGTTAGACAAACCTTCTTCTCAGTAGGCGAGCCTCAAAATATTTTTGAATTATTCTTTAAATTGAGTTTTATTTCAACTAACCTTCACCAATTACATGTTTGGGTACTTGTGTTTTGCATATTATGGCAAAGACAAAGAGAAAATAGGCTCATCGATAACAACCTACCACCCCACAGGCATCTACACATGCAAGTGCGCAACCCAAAAAGGGGTAACAAGAAAAATAACGGACATCCAGTCAAAATTGGTGCAGCTTTCACCCACTCAAGCACCAACATCAAGGGTTCCCCTAATCATACCTCCAAGGAGCCTAAGTAGGCTAAAGGTAGCTGGAGAGCATAGAATTTTATAGGAGAGACGGCTCTCCACTACAATGTATTGAGTGACTACCCTGCAATTTGGGACACTATTAGGTTCCATGGATTCAAGGGTTTTAAAAGACTTTGAAACCTATATGTTCCATCATGGGTAAAAGAGTTTTATTCAACCTATGCTTAGGCCTTACCAAAGAAAATGAAGGGCACAATTTGAAAGACCTTGGAGGAAGTTGAAGTGTGAGATAAAATAGTTCAATGAAACTCGGGAAATATAAACACAGCCCTTGGCACCGTTCAACACATGCTGATACGTACCATATTTGGATACGCCAGGAGCTAGACGTTTTGAAGGGGTGGTTAGCCCCATTAATATATGATGTTTCTCCACCATGGATGGCTGATGGTCAAGAATTAAAAATAAAGAATTGAACATAAGTGCCCCGTATTGGTTCAGGTTTATAAGAAACAACATCATGACATCCCATAAATAGTCTATCCTCAAGCATCATGCAGTACTGCTAGTGGGCACTATAATTGATAGGGAGCAAATCAATACCGGAACCATTATTATTGAGGAGATTTGTCTATGGGCTAGGCAAGAGTAAACCTACTTTTCATTCACCGTCCTTATTAGCCTGTTTTGTGAGAGTGTGGGTGTTCCCTTTCGGGGGATATCTGATATAAGGGTCACACCAGCCTCTTCCAATGACATCTGGAGGATTGACGTTGATAACGTATAGGATGATGTGGCTCTAAGGAAGCCGCCACCACAAGACACAACGCGCGTTGTTGAACCAGCTGCATGGTTTTCTGAGGCCACCACACTTGCTCCTTTTGTGTAGCAGGCATGTATATCTTCTACTATGCATCCTACTCCTGCTACTATTGTGACTGGTGCTACTGCTATACTTTCCCTAGTTCCTACTGCCTATTTTCCCTTCACCAAAGCCTTGATTTATTAAATAGGCAGTCTTGCCTGGTCTACGATGATAGAGATGCCAGGGTTGAGTAGGACGTGCCCATGCTTATTGATAGGGCAATTAAGAGGGTGATGTCCCCTTTAAGGGAAAGGTTGACTAGATATGAGGGGTTGGTTGAATCACATGGGGTGACGTCTGATAACGTCACTACTTGGTTAGAGGCCAAGGGTAGTTCCAGTGGGCTTAACACCATCAGAGGTGAGCTTGCTACTTTGTGAGAAGATGTAGATGAGCTGAGATATATTAACATCTCGATGCTATGGGGCGATGTTACCCTACTAGACATTTGAGCCTCAATGCCATCGACGATGCCCAATAGTAAGCAACCTCTTAGTGTGTAGTCTGAGATAACTGAGGGTGATGCACTTATTAGAAAGGATGTTGTTGATGGTGATGAGAGGTACGATGATTATATGGCCGAGGAGACCGATGAAGATGAGGTGAGGAGAGAGAAGGATGAGCATGGTATTGCACATACACTCACAGAGTTGCAGGACACTTAGGAGATGATTATCCACTCTACCATTGATAGATCCTTTCAAGGGACTTCCGTAGTCAGCGCCAGTGGAGTCTCTTTAGACTTCACCATTCCACTTAGTGATAAGCTGGGTAGCTATGCCCTAGCTAATTCCACATGTAACGACCAAAAGTATACCATAGGCGTAACATGGCGTATAGGACCCTGCGAGGACCTACGCAAGCCACTTAGCATGCATAAACAAGATAATAGAAAATCAAGAGATTTTAAAAGACAATGTAAAGAGTTTGATAAAAATGAACGGAAGTCTACATAGTCTCAAAAGCCATCTATTACATCAAGAGTGATCGGGACGTAACCTTGGCATCACATACAACATATGAAAAGTAAAGACTGAAAGCAATAAAAGGTGCGGTCCTCGGAACATGAGGACTCACCACTACTCAAGATAACCAATGTGACCACTAGCCATGGGGATGTGAAATCGAAGCGTCGGACCCTACATTTGAGAAAGAATTTAGGCAAGAGTATGCATTAGTAAAAAAATGTACCAAGTATGATAGCAATACATACAGTTACAAAAATCATGCTAAAAAGGACCTTTTCATGGAATGCAAAGACAAAGTTAAAACATAATATAAGAGGTTAGAAAATATCATCGTAATAATGGTCAAAGCAAGTAGAACTTATCTTTTAAAACTTGTGAGATACTTTTTGAAGTAACCTTAGTTCATCATTATTGTGGGAAATAGACTTAACCGACATACAAACCATGTGAGCTATAACATGGAATCCAGTGTCTGCCCCACACCGAATAGGTATGTCCTTACGTTCCAAGGCAAGAACCTTAAATTCTAGCTTACGTTGATCCACTCGTCAATGTCTATCTAAGACAATCATTATATATGGGCACATAGGTATGGGATAAGGAGATTGCTACTAGAAACTCGGCATCTAGCTACGGGAGAGCTTCCATCTCAATATCCTCTAGGTGCTAATAATACATCCCACGGAATAGTCACAGATCTTAACTTGACTTATGATTCATGGAAGGCACATGAAATAGCCAATCCAAGCTAGGTTTCTTTAGAATAGCTCCTAAATCTTGATTAAAAGTTAAGTTGAGAAATCCATTCAACTCTAAAATCCTTATGTGAGAAAACCCTTTCACATTCATGTTTGAGTAGTATGTGAGAAATCCTTTCACAACAACAACAACAACATTTATGCTTCACTCTCAAAGAAATCTTAAATCATTTTCATCACTTTCATAAAGAACATGAATATATTCATAAACTCATCTTTCATAGTTCAAATTCCACATTATATCATCATAGCTTAGAAAACATAGGTTATGCATTGGTTCATGGGGACTCATCTTAAAAATATGGAATAATCTCAATTCATGCGTAATAGTTCAAAAAATAATCAATTATATCAACATTGAAAGGAACCCATGACATGGAAGAAAATCATAACTTCAATTGGTGATTTCAAGCTTTGTAAATTGGATAATTTAGGAACTCTATGGAGGAAAGAACCAATAGATGAATACTATCATACCTTTTAGTTCAAAGCCCACAAGCGATGGAGGATTGGAGACTTGATCTTGAAACGCTAACTTCATTTCTTCTTCTTCCTTAGAGAGAGAAATATTTGGAGAGAATGACTTGATCTTCTTTTGAGAATTTTTAGAGAATGAATTGAATTGAGTGATTTTGGGGGTAAAAACATTTATATAGGGGTTTGGGTAGAAGGTAAAATGACATATTATGGAGTTAACACAATTGGGAAAAGAATGGAATGGCCTGATTTAAAATTGCCAATTTGGATCACTGGAAGCCCTAAACAGGCCGTTTAGAGTACCACCGTCCTTCTAACGGGTCGTGAAGAAACTTTGCCCGACATGGCTTCACTATTTCGGTCATAACATTTTACTACTTGCATGGAATAAGGCAAACTCAGTGGCGTTGAAAAGAGGAGTCAGAGAGATTGAATTTAATAGGTTATGGGCCACCTAATTGATTTTGTGCTAAAAGATATGGTTGTTTGAAGTTGACCCTAAACTCTAAGTCTCATAAAAACCCCTTCACGGACGACTTAACGATCTGTGGTCATTTTCCAGTGGCCTAGGATGACACCCTACAACTAGGTGACTTGTACGACCCACTTGACGGGCCTTTAAGCGCTCCACGGGCTGTCTAGGTGTCTGTGAGAATGACACTTGCTTGGGCAGGCTCTAGAACTTAGCACGAGCCACCAAATGGACTGTTGTACCTTACACGGCTCGTCTAGTGCTCCGTGTAGGGTTCCATGGTTATTTTTTTTGCCTCTTAACTTGCTCACTTAACCCTTTTCTAGACTTTCTCTAATCTGAAGTGTTACAATATCTCCCACATAGGAACATTCATCCTCGAATGAGATTCAAAACATCATAAGGAAGGTAGGAACTAGACCTAGCAGCCAAATGTCACAACCCAGGGGTACCCCCTAGATGTAACATGGCGTATAGAACCCCGAAGGACTCCATACAAACCACTTAGTATATCATAGCATAAGCAATAGAACAATAAGAGAAAAATGCATTTCAAGTCTAAAATTTTCATAAAGAAAAGCGGAAGTCTAGACACTAAGTCTCAACATAGCCTTCTATTACAATATTAGAATGAAATTGGGCCTAGCCCATACAACATGTCCAAAAGGGAAATACATGAAACGAAACTACAATATGAGAAATAGCCATCATCGAACCTTGAGGAATCACCAACAAGCTCCGAAGATAGTCAAGTCCAAGCACTAGCCACTAGAATGATCACCTCGAGAATCGAACCCTACAGTTGAAAAAAATGTAGGAAAAGTAGGCGTTAGTACAAAAATACACTAAGTATGATAGTCATGCATAAAAACATTGAAATCATGCTAAAAGGGACATTTCATTTGAAAGTATGCAATTTACCAAGTTTAAACATCATCATGAAGATAGTGGAAAAGCATAAGTCATAATCATAGTCATCATCATAAAAGCCCTTGAAAACTCCTATACAAAGCTTATTGAGTAACCATAGTTCATAATTCACATTCTTGTTCTTATTGTGGAAATAAGCCTTCACCGACATGAGACCATGTGAGCTATACATGATCCCCCGGTGTTACACACACCGAAAAGGGGTGTTCTACCTGCCTAAGGTAGAACCATACTTTTAGCTTAGATGGATCCATTAGCTAAATAACCTATGGGGGCACATAATTAATGGGATAAGGGGATTGCTACTACAAACCCGGCCTCTACTATTGTGAGGGCTTTCATCCAAAGAGATTGCTCCTAAAAACCCGGGCTCGACTAACGTGAGGGCTCCCATCTCATATCAATATCCACTCGGTGCTAAGTATTTATTCCCACGGAGTACATATTAAGTCTTTACTTAACTCGTATTCATGGAGGAATGTCTTGACACTCAATCCAACATAATTGATAGGATATCTCTTAGATCATGCGTGAGAATAACCTTTCACCGTCCATGTCTACATATAGATTCAATAGGTGAGAAAGCCTTTCAACCTTAGAATCATCATATTGTGAGAAAACCTTTCACATCATATCATATTCATTCATAAGTGTGTATATGAGAATATTCTTTAAACAACACAAAAAGTACATCATAATCATAGACACTTCACTCTCAAGGTTTTCTTAAAGCATACACATATATTTCATAAGAACATGCATAATTCACATATTTGCCCTTTCAAGGTTCAAAGTTTACTTACCATCAACACATCTAGAATTCACTACATTAGACATGGATATCAACATAATTCAAGTAACTCAATCACTACTTGCATAATTTTCAAAACGTTTTTCCTTCACCAACAAAGTCCCACATCACAAGATCAAAATAGAAAATTTGGGGATTTCATGGGTTCTTGTGTGAATTCATCATAAAAACCATAAGAAATCATCATAAAAACCATAAGAAATCATCAATACATGCATAATATAACATAATTCAATTATTAGAATTGATTTTGAAAGGAACCCATGACTTTGAAATCAAACCCTAACTTTTGGGGATTTCTATCTTTGAAAATGAGATTTTGAAGGGACTCCGTGGATGAATTATATCCATGGCTGAAGACTACCATACCTTATCAATGAAGTCCAATGAATTTGGTTTGAAGAACCTTGCTTCTTGAACACTAGCTCCAACTTACTTCTTCTTCTTCTTCTTCTTCTAGTTCTAGAGAGAGCATATTTGGAGAGGATGAAGTTTTGGGAATAGATTGGATATTTAGGAATAATGAGTTGGATGACTTAATTTAGGGGTAAAAAATCCTTATATAGGTTGTCTAAATTAGGCTAAAACAACACCACTTAATCATACTTAAAACCAGAAAGACCAAAAATACCCCTAGACTTAACCACCAAAACTGCCCCAGGTCACCACACACGAGACCACGCTGACGGGCCGTGGATTGACCAACGGTCCGTGTTGGTCAATTGTGGTTGTTACTGGGGCTTTTGGCCAACCCACAGAGCCTTCACCCACCAGGCATGGACCCAACAACGGGGCGTGGGTCCTGCCGTTGGTCATTGCCCAGGCAGTTTTCCAGGGGTCCTCCTCAAGGGCCCATGATTGGTCCTTGAGGAGTGGTACCTTGATGTTCTAACACGAAACCCTCTATTTTTAAGGACGGGGAGTTACATTCATGACACTAACCCTCACGTTAAGCTATAGTTTAGCCTATTAATTTCTGGGGTGTTACAATATCTCCCCCTTGGGAACATTCATCCTCGAATGATGATCTAGACACCTTACGGAAGTAAAGACTCAAGACTAGCAGCCCATCATGCATACAACATCAAAATAATGCACAACACAAAGGAGGAAACTTCAACTCCATCTCAAACATAATCAATGCATCACAAGGAAGTAGGAACTACATCTAACAACCCATTATTCATGAAAACTCAACATTTCTCATATTCGTAGGAGGAACTACCTTCTCCAAACTAAAAGCATGCTCTACACAATCTCATGGAGCCCTTATGCAACATATTTTTAAAAAGCACAACTAAAGCATGTTCAACAAGTCATCTCATGAATCATATAGACAACTCTTACTCAATGCACAACAACTTGAGGAAAATCAATCATAAAACCTCATTTTCTTACTAAACATAAATTTCTTTCTCAAGAACATGCATAACATAGGGAAATCATGGAAAACTCAAATAACACACATGACTCCCAAAAAAAAAAAAAACTAAAGAGAAACTACTTACCTCAAGCTAGGGTAGGAGTAGAAGGAAATAGATGAGAATAGCGGGACTTCATATCGGCCTCGGCCTCCAAAGTGGCACCCTCAACTAAATGATTTCTCCACAAAACCTTCACGGAAGCTATTTCCTTGTTTCTCAACCTCTTAACTTGCCGGTCTAGAATCTCTACCGAAACTTTCTCATATGAAAGACTTTCATCAACCCCCAACCCTTCTAAGGGAATAACGGATGTCGGATCTCCAGCACACTTCTTGAGCATGGAAACATGAAACACCGGATGCACCGAAGCCAACTCACTTGGCAAATCTAACTCATAGGCTACTTTATCAATACACCTCAAAATTTGGTATGGGCCTACATACCGGGGACTAAGTTTCCCTTTCTTGCCAAATCTCATAACACCCTTCATAGGTGAGATTTTCAAATAGACCCAATCGTTAACTTCAAATTCTAGATCCCTTCTCCTCACATCGGCATAAGACTTTTGCCGGTTTTGGGCCGTCCTCAATCAATTTCTAATGAGTCAAACTTTCTCTATGGCGTCTAGAACCAATTCGGGACCTATCAAAGCCATTTCCCCTACCTCAAACCAACCTATAAGAGATCTATACCTCTTACTATACAAGGCCTCAAATGGAGCCATACCAATACTTGAGTGATAGCTATTATTGTAGGCAAACTCTACTAATGGCAAATAGTCATCCCAATTACCCTTAAAATCAATCACACAAGCCCTTAACATATCTTCAAAAATTTGAATGGTGTGCTCTGCTTGCCCTTCGGTTTGGGGATGAAAAGTGGAACTAAGCTTAACCTTTTTGCCTAGACCCTTTTAAAAGGATCTCCAAAAATTAGAAGTGAATTGAGGGCCACGATCGGAAATAATAGATAAGGGCACTCCATGCAACTTCACTATTTCTCTTATGTATAACTTGGCATAGTCCTTCGCCAAATAGGAAACCTTGACGGGAATGAAGTGAGCCAACTTTTTCATCTGATCTACAATAACCCAAATAAAGTCATTTTGTCTCCGGGTGCGAGGCAAACCCACATTAAAGTCCATATTTATCTCTTCCCACTTCCAAGTGGGAATAGTTATATCTTGGGATAAACCTCCCGATCTTTGGTGCTCGACCTTAACTTGTTGACAATTAGGACATTTAGCCACAAACTCCGTGATATATTTCTTCATCCCATTCCACCAATAGACCTCCCGCAAGTCACGATACGTCTTGGTGGCTCCCGGGTGAATAGAATACCAAGAACTATAAGCTTCCGACAAGATTTTCTCTCTCAATTCATGAACATTAGGAACACATAAACGGCCTTGGTATCTGAGTACTCCATCTCCCTCTTGGGAGAAAGCCTCAACGGATTTCTTAAGTAACACCTCTTCCATTTCAACCAAAATAGGATCAAGACCTTGTTTAGACTTCACATCTACAAAGGATGATTCTGAACCATTATGGACCATAACACCACCCTTGGTGGAATCCACTAATTGAACACCTATCTGGGCCAACCTATGAACATCGCGAACCAACTCTTTCTTATCATCATCCACATGAGCAACACTTCCCATAAACAGTCTACTAAGAGCATCCGCTACCACATTGGCCTTGCCGGGGTGATAAAGAACACTCATTTCATAATCTTTCAGTAATTTAAGCCACCTTCTTTGGCGAAGATTCAAATCCTTTAGACTAAACACATATTGTAAGCTCTTGTGATCAGTAAACACATCAACATGAATTCCATATAGATAATGCCTCCATATCTTTAAGGCAAAAATAACCGCCGCTAACTTAAGGTCATAGGTAGGATAATTATTCTCATGGACTTTAAGTTACCTTGAAGAATAGGCAATCATCTTACCATTTTGCATAAGCACACATACCAACCCAACTCTAGAGGCATCACAATACACCATAAAACCATCCGTACCTTCTGGTAAAGTCAACACTGGAGTGAAAGTAAGTCTATCTTTCAACTCTTGGAAACTTTTTTCACAAGCTTCCGACGAAATGAACTTAGCCTTCTTTTGAGTCAAAGCCGTCATCAGAGAGGCAATGGAAGAAAACCCCTCAAAAAATCTTCTATAATAACCGGCCAAACCCAAAAAGATTCTAATATACGAAAAGTTGATGATCCTTAAGAACTTGCAATACAATTCTCTAATGGTCAACACACTCATTCTCACTCCTCGA
Source organism: Solanum etuberosum (assembly GCA_029582245.1). Classification (NCBI taxonomy): domain Eukaryota; kingdom Viridiplantae; phylum Streptophyta; class Magnoliopsida; order Solanales; family Solanaceae; genus Solanum; species Solanum etuberosum. The sequence continues at coordinate 109,802 of JAJONR010000310.1, forward strand.
ATAGATCAAAATATCATCGATAAATACTATCACAAACATGTCAAGATATTGTCGGAATATTCTATTCATCAAGTCCATGAACGCCGCTGTAGCGTTAGTCAAACCAAATGACATTACTAAAACTCATAGTGACCATATTGGGTCCTAAATGATGTTTTCAGAATATCTCCTCCTTTCACCCTCAATTGGTGATAACCCGACCGGAGATCAATCTTAGAGAAATAGCTTGCCCCTTGTAGTTGATCAAACAAATCATCTATCCTTGGAAGAGGATACTTGTTCTTAATGTTTATTTTGTTCAACTGACGATAATCGATGCACATATGAAGAGACCCATCTTTCTTTTTCACAAACAACACCGGGGAACCCCAAGGAGAGATGCTTGGCCGGATGAAACCTTTATCCAAAAGACCCTTCAATTGTTCTTTCAACTCCTTAAGTTCCACCGGAGCCATTCTATAAGGAGGAATAGAGATAGGTTGTGTATCTGGGAAAAGGTCGATACTGAAGTCTATTTCCCGCTCAGGAGGAATACCGGGTAGATCATTGGGGAACACTTCCAGAAACTCATTTACAACGGGGACCGACTCAAGAGAAGGGGTCTCGAAATCTACATCCCTCACCCTAACAAGATGGTAAATACAACCCTTGGAGATCATCTTTCTAGCCTTCAAACATGAGACAAACTGACTCTTAGGCATATAATTTCCCCCCTTCCACTCAAGGATAGGCTCTTTCATAAATTGAAACTTGACTACCTTAGTTCTACAATCAATCGACTCATAACAAGAGTGCAGCCAATCCATACCAAGTATAACATCAAAATCGAAACATGTCAAGCTCTACAAAATTAACAAGAGTAACTCTTTGGGATAGGGAAACGGGCCATCTTCTATAAACCCTCTTAGCCACCACAAAATCACCAACAGGAGTAGAGACAGAAAAAGGTTCTAACAATACATTGGGGAGCACATCAAATCTCATTGCCACATATGGTGTCACAAAAGAAAAAGTAGCGTCAGGGTCTAACAAAGCATACACATCTATATGGAAAACTTTTAACATACCGGTAACCACGTATGGAGAATTCTCTTGTCCACCTCGGTTTGGGAGAGCATAGAACCAGTTTTGCTTGGGAGCATTGGAGTTTGAACTTCTAGGAGGATATTGCTTGCCCTCTCTTCCTTTACCCATAAGCATTGGACAATCTCTCATCTTGTGACCACTCTTTCAACAACTAAAACAACCATCCATGCTAACTAGGCACTTAACATCGTGTTTTCTTCCACACTTCGCATAAGTAGATCTAGCCACATAAGAACCACTACCATTACCTCCTCCTCCTTGAGGTTTAGAGTTGGAAACCCTATCTTTGTTGACCCTTGGAGCACTAGAGGAACCTTGGTTGGAAAACCTTTGTTTAAACCTTAGTCGACCTTGTCCATCAGACCTAGTATTGCACAAGTTCCCATCACCGGTCCTAGCTCTTTTCACCTCCCTATTCCTTTCCTTGAGTTTCGATTCCTTAATTGTTGGGCATACACCATAAGACGTGAGATATCCATATCATGATGGAGCATTGCCGTACGACATTCTTTTTCTACCATGTCGAACACGCCCATAAAAAACCTACACATCTTAGCCTTCGAATCCACCACCATAGTTGGAGCATACTTGGACAATTGAGTAAACTTTAGGGCATACTCCTTCACACTCATACCTCTTTGACGAAGGTTAATGAACTCTTCCACCTTAGCGTCCCTCAACTTTCGGGGAAAGAACCTATCAAGAAACACCAATTTAAACAATTCCCACTCTATGGGACCCGCTCCTACCGGCCTACCGTCCTTCCGATGATTATACCACACTTGAGCAGCACCTTTCAATTGGTAAGCAGCTAACTCTGCTTTCTCTATTGAAGGCACCCCCATAATGGCAAGTACTTTATAAACCTCATCCTGAAATTCTTGAGGATCTTCCTCAACTTTTGATCCAAAAAACTCCGGAAGGTTCATCCTAGCAAAGCCCCTCACTCTTGAAGCAGCGGAATTCCATTAGGATTCACAAGAGCTATAAGATTTCTATTGTCTTGAGCAACCAAAGCTTGGGCCAACATTTGAAAAGCTGACCTAAGCTCTACATTTGACATAGTTGAAGGGTCAATCGGAGCTTGAGGAGCTTGAGGAGGAGCTCATTCTTCCACATTGTCACCCTCCATCCTTTTTGCATTAGCCCTTCTAGTATTCATATCCTGAAGAACATAGGGCAAGGATTGGGAGAGAGATCTTATAGAGTTAAACTCTATCGCACGACTTAAGAGTAATGAAAGAAGTGGAAGTTCCTAAGCATCTTGTAGCCTCTCACACTCAAGAACTAGATTCTACTAGATGTTGCTTATGAGACATAATCCTAGAATCATTCTAAACCTTGTGCTCTGATTACCAAGTTTGTCACGACCCAAGGGTAGCCCCTAGATGTAACATGGCGTATAGAACCCCGAAGGACTCCATACAAGCCACTTAGCATATCATAACTTAAGCAATATAACATTAAGAGTAAAAACACATTTCAATTCTAATTTTTTCATAAAGAAAAGCGTAAGTCTAGACAATAAGTCTCAACATAGCAATCTATTATAATATTAGAATGAAATACGGCCTATCCCATACAACATGTCCAAAAGGGAAATACATAAAACGAACTAAAATATGAGAAATAGCCTCCCTCGAACCATGAGGACTCACCAACAAGCTTGGAAGATAGTCAAGTCCAAGCACTAGACACTAGAATGATCAACTCGAGAATCGGACCCTACAGTTGGGAAAATGTAGAAAAAGTAGGTGTTAGTATAAAAATACACTACGTATGATAGCCATGCATAAAAACATTGAAATCATGCTAAAAGGAACATTTCATTTGGAAGTATGCAATTTACCAAGTTTAAACATCATCATGAAGATAGTGGAAAAGCATAAGTCATAATCATAGTCAACATAGTCATCATCATAAAAGCCTTTGAAAACTCATACACAAAGCTTATTAAGTAACCATAGTTCATATTTCATATTCTTTTTCTTATTGTGGGAATAAGCCTTAACCGACATAAGACCATGTGAGCTATACATAATCCCCCGGTGTCACCCACACCGAAAAGGGGTGTTCTACTTGCCTAAGGTAGAACCATACTTTTAGCATAGGTGGATCCATTAACTAAATAACCTATGGGGGCACATAGTTTATGGGATAAGGGAATTGCTACTAGAAACCCAGCCTCTACTATGGTGAGGGCTTCCATCCCAAGAGATTGCTCCTAGAAACCCGGGCTTAACTAATGTGAGGGCTCCCATCTCATATCAATATCCACTCGGTGCTAAGAATTTTTTCCCACGGAGTACATATTAAGTCTTGACTTAAATCATATTCATGGAGGAATGTATTGACACTAAATCCAACATAGTTCATAGGATAGCTCTTAAATCATGTGTGAGAATAACCTTTCACCGTCCATGTCTACATATAGATTCAATAGGTGAGAAAGCATTTCAACCTTAGAATCATCATATTGTGAGAAAACCTTTCACATCATATCATATTCATGCATAAGTGTGTATATGAAAATATCCTTTCAACAACACAACAACTACATCATAATCATAAACACTTCACTCTCAAAGTGTTCTTAAAGCATACACATATATTTCCTAAGAACATGCATAATTCACATATTTGCCCTTTAAAGGTTCAAAGTTCACTTACCATCAACACATCTATAATTCACTACATTAGACATGGATATCATCATAATTCAAGTAACTCAATCACTGCTTGTAAAATTTTCATAACATTCTTCCTTCACCAATAAAGTCCCACATCACAAGATCAAAATTGGGAAATTTAGGGATTTCATGGGTTCTTTGGGGAATTCATCATAAAACCATAAGATATCATCAATAAATGCATATATAACATAATCCAATCATTAGAATCGATTTTTAAAATAACCCATGACTTTGGAATCAAACCCTAACTTTTGGGGATTTCTATCTTTGAAATTGAGATTTTGAAGGGACTCCATGGATGAATTTTATCCATGGATGAATAATACCATACCTTATCAATGAAGTCCAACGAATTTGGTCTGAAGAACCTTGCTTTTTGAACTCTAGCTCCAACTTCCTTCTTCTTCTTCTTCTTTTTCTTCTTCTAGTTCTAGAGAGAGAATATTTGGAGAGGATGAAGTTTTGGGAATATATTTGTTTTTAGGAATAATGAGTTGGATGACTTAATTTAGGGGTCTAAAATCCTTATATATGTGGTCTAAATAAGACCAAAACGACACCACTTAATACTAATAAAAACCGTAAAGACCCAAAATACCCCTAGACTTAACCACCAAAACTACCCCTAGGTCACCACCCACGAGACCACGCTGACGGGCCGTGGATAGACCCACGGTCCGTGCTAGTCAATTGTGGTTGGTTACTGGGGATTTTACCCAACCCACAGAGCCTTCACCCACGGGGCGTGGACCCACCAATGGGGCGTGGGTCCTGCCGTTGGTCACTGCCTAGGCAGTTTTCCAGGGGTCCTCCTCAAGGGACCATGGTTGGTCCTTGAGGGGTGGTACCTTGAAATTCTAACATGAAACCCTCTATTTTTATGTACGGGGAGTTACATTCATGACTCTAACCCTCACGTTAAGCTCTATTTTAGCCTTCTAATTTCCAAGGTGTTACACCCAACATGAATACAATCATATAAATACACATATCCGAGGAGGAAACCTCAACTCCAAGCTAAAGAATATTCAAAACATTATTTCATAAGGTTTATGTTCAACTTATATTCAAATGCACATAAACATGAAAATTTCAATCAACTAACTCATTTTCTCAAAAATCAAGTTTTTCATGAACACTCATAAATGATGAAATCATGGGAAAGTGATTGTCTATTCCTCAAGGCAACTTAAAATTCATGAGAAGAATTATCCTACCCATGACCTTGAATTAGCGGTGGTTGTTTTTGCCATAAAGATTTGGAGGCATTATTTGTATGGTGTTCATATAGATCTGTTTACCGACCACAAGAGTTTTCAATATGTGTTTAATCAAAAAGATCTAAATCTTCGCCAAAGAAGGTGGCTTGAGTTATTGAAAACTTATGACATGGGTGTTGTTTATCACCCCGATAAAGCTAATGTGGTAGCAGATGCTCTTAGTCGGTTGTCTATGGGTAGTGTGGCTCTAATTGAGGAAGAAAACAAAGAGTTGGTTCGAGATGTTCATAGACTGGCCCGATTAGGTGTTCAATTAGAGGACTCCACCAAGGGTGGTGTTATTGTTCACAATGGGTCCGAATCATCTTTTGTGGCAGATGTGAAAGCTAAGAAAAGTCTTGATCCAATTTTTGTCGACTTAAAAGAAACGGTGGTTAAGAAATCCATTGAGGCTTTCTACCAAGGGGGAGATGGGGTACTTAGATACCAAGGTCGTTTATGTGTTCCAAATGTGGATGAATTAAGGAAGCAGATTTTTAAAGTAGCCCATAGTTCGCGGTATTACATCACCCAGGAGCCACAAAGATGTACTGTTATTTATGGGAGGTCTATTGGTGGAATGGGATGAAGAAGGACATTGCGGGATTTGTGGCTAAATTTCAAAATTGCCAACAAGTAAAGGTTGAGCATCAGAGGCCGGGAGGTTTGTCCCAAGATATTAGCATTCCTATTTGGAAGTGGGAAGATTTGAACATGGACTTTATTGTTGGTTTGCCTCGCACCCGGCGACAACATGACTCGATTTGGGTTATAGTAGATCGGATGATGAAATCGGCTCATTTCCTTCCCGTCAAGGTTTCCTATTCAGCGGAGGAATATGCCAAGATGTACTTGAGAGAAATAGTAAAGTTTCATGCAGTGCCTTTGTCCATTATTTCCGATCGTGGTACCCAATTCACTTTCCAGTTTTGGAAGTCATTCCAAAAGGGTCTTGGCACTAAGGTTAAGCTTAGCATGGCCTTTCATCCACAAACCGATGGGCAAGCTGAGCATACTGTCCAAACTTTGGAAGATATGTTGAGAGCTTACGTGATTAATTTTAACGGTAATTGGGATTACCATTTGCCATTGATTGAGAGCATACTGTCCAAACTTTGGAAGATATGTTGAGAGCATACTGTCCAAACTTTGGAAGATATGTTGAGAGGTTGGTGAAGTTGCCATAATAGGTCCCGAATTGGTACATGAGGCCATATAAAAAGTTGGACTTATTAAAGAAAGGTTAAAAATGGCTCAAAGTAGACAAAAGTCATATGTCGATGTGAGAAGAAAAGATCTGGAGTTTGATGTTCATGATTGGATTTACTTAAAAAATTCACCCATGAAGGGTGTAATGAGGTTTGGTAATAAATGAAAGCTTAGTCCCGATATGTAGGCCCATATCAGATTTTGAGACGTGTTTGTAAGGTTGCTTATGAGCTAGATTTGTGAAATGAGTTAGCATCGGTGCATCCCATTTTCCATGTCTCTATGTTGAAGAAATGTGTTGGTGACCCAACATCTATAGTTTCCTTAGAGGGTTTGGGAGTTGATGAAAATCTTTCTTATGAGGAAGTTCCAGTTGAGATTTTAGACCGGCAAGTCAAGAAGTTGAGAAATAAAGAAGTTACTTTCGTGAAAGTATTGTGGAGGAATCATTTAGTTGAGGATGCTACTTGGGAGGCCGAGGCCAATATGATGTCCCGATATCCTCATCTTTTTCCTTCTACTCCTACTCTAACTTGAGGCAATGAATTCCTCTTGGGTTGTTCCTTATTTCAGAGTCATGTGTTTTATGTGTTTCAATGATTTCATTATGTTATGCATGTTCATGAAAACTTGTGTTTTGAAAGAAAATGAGTTTGCATGATTGATTTTCCTCATGTTGTTGGGCATTGAGTATGAGTTGCCTATAGATTTCATGAGATGAATTGATGACATCTTTTAGATATGCTTTTTAAGAATGAATTGCACATGGGCTCCATGAGATTGTGTTGACATGCTTTTAGCTTGGAGAAGGTAGTTCCTACTTGAATATGAGTAATTTTGAAAATTCATGCATATTGGGTTGTTAGATGTAGTTCCTACTTCCTTATGATGCATTGAGTATGTTTAGCTTGGAGTTGATGTTTCCTCCTTGTATATGTGCATCGCATGCATGATGGGCTGTTAGAGTTAATTTCACCCCGCTTATGGTGTTTTGAGAACGTCGTAGCTTTGAGTCGATAGTTCCTCATTAGTTATATGCATTTAGATTAAATTGCATTGTAGGTTGGGTTGTTAGTTCCTCTCCTACTCTTTTAGAACAAATTTAAATTTCATTCGAGGACGAATGATCCCAAGAGGGAGATATTGTAACACCCCGTATCCGAAAAAGGAAATGAAACAAATTTTAGGAAGTTGCAGCTGCAACCCACGCCGGCCACCCACGGCCCGTGGAAGTGACAACGGACCGTAGGTGTGGTCCGTGGATGGGCTCCTCAAAACAAACCAGAGAGGCCAGAACAACGGCCTGACCAACGAACCGTTGGTCAGACCACCGTTCGTGATTAGGGCCTGTGGTTCGATGGCCCAAATTCTAGTTTCTGATGACCAACGATGGTCCACCAGGAAGGGCCGTAGGTCAGACAATGGTCCGTCGACCGGGGTCCGTTGGTGGTCAGCTGTTAGTTATTTTTAGGGGAAGTTGGGTCTTTTTCTAATTAATTAGTTCCTATACTATGATGTTTTACCCTTCACTAAGACCCCTATATAAGTATTTTTAACCCCCAAATTATCCCATTCTCTTCATTCTTTCAAATTCACAAAAAAAACCAATTCTCCTCTCCAAAATATTTCTCTCTCTAGAAACTTGAAGAAGAAGAAGGATTCAACCTAGGGTTTCAAGTAAAGGTCTCAATTCCTCCATTGAAGGCTAGCATTTTAATTCAAGGTATGATAGTTTTCATCAATGGATTCCTTCCATCCATGGAGTTCCCAAATTCCTCTATTTCCAATGTTAGAATTCCCCAATTGAGTTAGGGTTTCTTCAATTACCATGGGTTATTTTGATTATTGATTTATATGATTGAATTATGATCTCTTATGCATAAATTGATGAAATACTATGATTTTAGGATGATTTACCCCATGAACCCATGTAATCCCTATGCTTTCAAGTTATGAATCATATGATGTGGGACTTTCATCGTAAAGGAAGGGATTTATGAAATTAAGCATGTATTACTAGTTTTACATGAATTTATGATGAAATCCATATCTAACCCATATTTTCCAAGCATTGATGATTGAAAGTGGGTTTTGAACCTCAAGAGGTAAACTATGGACCTATGCATTTTCTTATAAAATCTATGCTATTGTTGTAAGGATGCTTTGAGAGTAAAGTATCAATGATTATGTTGTTGTTGTGTTGTTGAAAGGACACTCTCAAAAACACATATAAGCATGATGTGAAAGGTTTTCTCACATAGAAAGGATTCTTAGGTTGAAAGATTTTCTCACCTAATTGAATCAAAGAGTAAGAGCTATCCTATTGAAACTAGCTTGGATTGGTTATCCTAGGGTACCTTTCCATGGATATTAAGAACAAGTAAAAAATGACTATTCCATGAGATTTATGCTTAGCATCGAGAGGATTTTGAGATGGAAGCTCTCACGTTAGTAGAGGCCGGGTTTCTAGAAGCAATGTCATTATCCCTTACCTATGTGCCCCCATAGGATCATTGTCTCAAGAGACATTAGCTAGTGGATCCACTTAAGCTAGAAGTTCGTAGTTCTACCTTGGAAAGTAGGACAATCCTTTTCGGTGTAGGAGACACCGGGGAATCATGTTATAGCTCACATGGTCTCTGTGTCGGTTAAGGCCAATTCCCCACATTAATAATGAACTAAGGTTAATTAAAGAAGTATCACATATGAGTTCAAAGGTTTTAAAGATGATCTTAGCTTGCATTAACCATTGTTTTATGACTTATGTTTTCTAATTCTCTTATATCATGTTTTAGCTTGGTCAATTTCATGTCATGAAATGAAATGTTCCTGTTTGCATGTTTTAAATATTTTATGCATAAATATCATACTTGGTACATTGTTTTGTACTAACGCATACTCTTGTCTACATTTCTCCAAAATTTAGGGTTCGACAATTTGGTTTTCGGGTTTCGTGGCTAGTGGTTGAGTTTTTGATTTCCGAGCTTTGGTGAGTCCTCATGCTTCGAGGATGGGGTTTATTGTTTCACTTTATTTCATGTTTTTCTCTTTTGGACATGATGTATGGGCTAGGCCTAATATCATTCTATTGTATTAGATGGCTATGATGAGATAAGTGTTTTAGACTTCCGCTTTACTTTTATAAAATCTTTTGGACTTGAACTATTGTTTTACTCTTATTGTTCTATTTCTTATGTTATGAAAGCTAAGTGGCTTGTATGGGGTCATTCGGAGTTCTATACACCATGTTACATCTAGGGGTGTACCCTTGGGTCGTGACAATAAACCATAAGGAACTAAATACCTCTAGCTAGAGTAGGGACGGAAGGAAAGAGATGAGGAGAACGGGATATCATATCGGCCTCGGCCTCCAAAGTAGCACCCTCAACTAACTGATTCCTCCAAAGAACCCTTACCGAAGCAATTTATTTATTTCTGAACTTTCAAACTTGCCGGTCCAAAATATTAACCAAAACTTCTTCATAAGAAAGGCTATCCTTTATGCCAAGACTCTTCAATGGAACTATAGATGTCGGATGACCAACACATTTCTTCAACAAGGAGACATGGAAAACAAGATCCAATGATGCCAAGTCATTAGGCAATTCAAGTTCATAAGCAACCTTACCAACACGCCTCAAAATCTCATATGGGCCCATATAACGGGTACTTAGCTTCCCTTTCTTTCCAAATCTCATTACACCTTTCATGGTTCAAATTTTCAAGTAGACCGAATCATTTACATCGAACTAAAGATCTCTTCTTCTAACATCACCATAGGACTTTTGTCGACTTTGAGCTGTTTTCAACCTTTCTCTAATAAGCAAAAACTTTCTCCACAAACTCATATACCAACTCGGGACCTATCAACGCAACTTCACCCACTTCAAACAAACCTATAGGAGATCTACAACTCCTACCATACATAGCCTAAAATGGAGCCATACCAATACGTGAGTGATAGTATTATTATACGCAAACTCAATCAAAGGGAAGTGATCATCATAATTACCTTTGAAGTCAATTACACACACTCTCATCATATCTTCCAAAGTTTTGATAGTGCACTCCGCTTTCCCATCGGTTTGTGGGTGAAAGGCTGTACTAATCTTAACACGAGTACGAAGACCATTTTTGAAAGATTTTCAAAACTGAGAAGTGCATTGGGTACCACAATCGGAGATAATGGACAAGGGCACTCCATGCAACCTAACAATTTCCCTCAAGTACAACTTAGGATAGTCCTCCGCCGAATAAGAAACCTTGACTGGAATGAAATGTACTGATTTCATCATTCGATCTACTATAACCCAGATCCAGTCTATTGTCATCAGGTGCTAGGTTAACCAACAATGAAGTCCATATTCAAGTCTTCCTACTTCCAAGTAGGTATACTAATGTCTTGGAACAAACCTCCTGACTTTTGATGCTCAACTTTCACTTGTTGACAATTAGGACACTTAGCCACAAATACCGCAGTATCCTTCTTCATCCCATTGCACCAATAGACTTCCCGCAAGTCACGGTACATCTTTATTGCTCCTGGGTAAATGGCATATCGAGAACTATGGGCTTCTGATATGATCTAATCTTTCAAGTCATCTACATTGGGAACACACAAAGACCTTGATAACGAAGCATACCATCTCCCCCTCGGGAGAAAGCCTCTACATACTTTTTAAGCACCACTTCCTTTAATTCAACTAAAGTCGGATCAAGACGTTACATGGCTTTCACATCTTCTATAAAAGACGATTCTGAACCACTTTGAACCACAACACCACCTTTGGTGGAGTCTACTAATTGAACACCCATCCGGGAAAATATATGAACATCTCAAACCAATTCCTATTTACTCTCCTCTACATGAGCAACACTACCCATCGAAAATCAACTAAGAGCATCTACCACCATATTTTTTTTACCAGGGTGATAGAGAACACTCATATCATAGTCCGTTAGTAACTCAAGCCACTTTCTCTAGCAAAGATTTAGATCCTTCTAATTAAACACATATTGCAATTTTTTGTGGTTAATAAAAACATCAACATGAACACCATATAAGTAATGCCTCCAAAATTTTAAACCAAACACAACCGCTGCTAGTTCTAATTCATGGGTAGGATAGTTCCTTTCGTGTGCCTTAAGTTCCCTTTAGCCATAGGCAATGATTTTCTATTTTTTCATAAGGATACATCCTAACCCAGTTCTTGAAGCATAACAATAAACAACAAACCCATCAGTTCCTTCCAGTAAAGTCAACACCGGAGCGAAAGTAAGTCTATCTTTCAATTCCTAAAAACTCTTTTCCACAAGCTTCTGACAATAAGAATTTGGCTTTCTTTTGAGTCAATGCCGTCAATGGAGATGCAATCGACGAAAACCCTACCACAAACCTTCTATAGTTACTGTTTAAACCGAAAAACTTATAATATCCAAAGGGGATAGAGGTCTAGGCCAACTCTTTACTACATTCATCTTTTGAGGATCTACCTCAATACCTTTTTCGAAAAACAATGTGACCAAGAAAAGCCACAGACTTAAATTAAAACTCAAATTTACTAAACTTTACATAGAGTTGTTGGTCCTTGAGGACTTGCAACACAATCCTCAAATGATCGGTATGCTCATGTTCACTCCTTGAATACATCAATATATCATCAATGAACACAATCACAAACATGTCTAGGTATTATCTAAACACCCTATTCATCAAATCTATATAAGCGGTCGGAGCATTAATCAAGCCAAACGACATCACCACAAACTCATAATGACCATACCGAGTTCGAAAAACTATTTTTGGAATATCATCCTCCTACACCCTCATTTGGTGATAACCCGACCAGAGGTCAATCTAAGAGAAATAACTTGCTCCTTGTAGTTGGTAAAACAAATCATCTATTCTTGGGAGGATACCTATTTTTCATGGTAACCTATTTCAACTGACAGTAGTCAATACTCGATCGGATGAAACTCTTATCCAACAAATCTTTTAATTGCTCTTTCAATTCCTTAAGTTATGTCGGAGCGATTCGTTAAGGAGGAATAGATATAGGTTGCGTATCTGGGAGAAGTTCAATACCAAAGTCTATTTACCTTTCTTGCGAAATACCATTTAAATCATCTGAAAACACTTCCGAAAAATCATTTGCAATGGGAACCGACTTAAGAGTAGGGGTTTCAGCATCCATATCCCTCACCCTAAATAGATGGTATATACAACCCTTAGAAATCATCTTTCTAACTTTAAGACAAAAAACAAACCAACCTTTTGGCATAGAATTTCCTCCTTCCCACTCTAGGACAGGCTTATTTTGAAACTAAAACTTGACCACTCGGGTTCTACAATCAATAGAAGCATAAAAAGAATGTAACCAATCCATACCAAGAATTACATCAAAATCTAGCATATCAATCTCTACAAGATCAACATGGGTAACTCTATGGGATAAGGAAATGTGAGAATTTCTCTAGACTCTCTTAGCCACAATAGATTCACCGATAGGAGTAGAGACAGAAAAAATGTCTAACAACCCATCCAGAAGAATATCAAACCTCATAGCCACATATGGCATCACAAAAGACAAGGTAGAACCGGGATCAAGCAAAACATAAACATCAAGATGAAAGACTTTCAACATATCGGTAACCACATCGGGAGAACCCTCTTTCTCTTGGCATGTCTGAAGTGCATAGAATATGTTTTTCTTTGGAGCACATGAGCCCGAACCACTAGGTTGAGGTTGCCTACCTTCTCTCTTCTTAGCCATTATTGTTGGATAGTCCCTTATCTTATTGCCACTCTAACCACAACCATAGCAACCATCCATACCGGCTAAGCATTTGTCCTCATGCTTGTTTCCTCACTTAGCACAAGTAGGCAATTAAAATCCACTACCATTTCGTCCTTGAGGTTTAGGGTTAGACACCCAATCTTTGTTTACTCTATAAAGAGTATTGGAGGAACCTTGACCGGAAAACCTTTGTCAGAACCTAAAACGACCATGTCCATCGGACCTTAAATGTGAAAAGTCACCCTCACCAATCCTTGCCTTCCTTTTCTCCCTCGATCTACCCTTAAGATTCTATTATCCTATTTATTGAGCATGAACCATTAGATGAGAAATGTTCATATCGTTGATAAGCATGGCGGTACGACATTATTTGACTACCATTTTAGACACTCCCGAAACAAAGTTACTCAACCATGCCCTAGGGTCGCCAACCATAGTAGGTGTGAAGCTAGACAATTGTCTGAACTTCAAAGCATATTCCTTCACACTCATTTTCCCTTGATGAAATTTGATGAATTCAAGCACCTTTGACTCCCTCATCTCAAAGGGAAAGAACCTATCAAGGAAAGCAAGCTTAAATTTTTCCCAATCGAAAGGACCCACATCATTCACCTTCCTTTCCTTGCATTGGTTGAACCAAACTTGAGTAAAACCCTTAAGTTGGTAGGCAGCCAATTCTGCATTTTCCACCGACTTCACTCCCATGATCATAAACACCTTATATACTTCATTGATGAACTCTTGAGGATATTTCTCAACCTTAGAACCATGAAGCTCTGGGGGATTCTAATTGTCGTCGTACCCATATTTGAGTTCATGGGGACCACAACCTCACTATTGGCTTGAGTTGACATGGATTGAGGAAACTCCTAAAAAGCAGCACTAAACTATGCATTAATCACTTGCTCAGCCAAAGGATCGACCGAAACTTGAGGAGGAGCCTCATGTTCAACATTCTAATTCACATTCATCATAACATATGCTCTTCGAGGGGCCATTTCCTGAAAAGCATCAGATAGGGATTAGGAGAAAGGATGTATGGAGTAACACTCTATCGCACAACTTAGAGTAATGAAAGAAGTGGAATTTCCTAATCATCTTATAGCTTCTTATTCATAAATGTTGTGCACTTCACACTCATGAATAAGACTCTACTCGACGTGTCTTATGAGACATCCTAGGACCTTTCTAAACCTTGTGCTCTGAATACCAACTTTATCATGACCCAAAGTATACCGTATGCATAATATGGCCTATAGGATCCCGAGAGGCCCTACACAAGCCACTTATTATGCATAAACAAGATAATAGAAAATCAAGAGATTTTAAACGACAATTCATAGCATAAAGAGTTTGATAAAAATGAAGAAGAAATCTACATAGGCTCAAAAGCCATCTATTACATCTAGAGTGATCGGGATGTAACCCTGGCATCACGTACAACTTCTTAAAAGTAAAGACTGAAAGCAATAAAAGGTTCGGTCCTTGAAACATGAGGACTCACCAATACTAAAGATAACAAATCTGACCAGTAGCCAAGGGGATGCGAAATTGGAGCGTCGGACCTTATATTTGAGAAAGAATGTAGGTAAGAGTATGCGTTAGTACATGAATGTACAAACTATGATAGCAATGCATAGAGTTATAAAAATCATGCTAAACAAGGTCAAGTTAAAAAATAAGATAAGAGGTTAGAAAACATCATCGTAATCATGGTCAATGCAAGTAGAACTCATCATTGAACACTTGTGAGATACTTCTTGAAGTAACCTTAGTTCATCATTATTGTGGGAAGTAGCCTTAACCAACATAGATACCATGTGAGCTATAATATGGAATCCAATGTCTGCCCTACACTTAAAAAGGGGTTTCCTTACTTGCCAAGGCAAGAACCTTAACTTCTAGCTTACGTGGATCCACTAGCTAATGTCTATCTAAGATATTCATTCTATGGGGGCACATAGGTATGGGAAAAGTATATTAATTCTAGAAATACAGCCTCTAGCTATAGTAGAGCTTCAATCTCAATATCCTCTCAGTGCTAAGCATAAATCCCATGGAATAGTCTTATGTATTAACTTGACTTAACTTTCATGGAAGGGACATAAAATAGCCAATCCAAGCTAGGTGTCTTTAGAATAGCTCCTTAATCTTGATTGAAAGTTTAGTTGAGAAATCCTTTCAACTCTAAGAATCCTTATGTGAGAAAACCTGTTGATATTCATGTTTGAGTAGTATGTGAGAAATCCTTTCACAACAACAACGATAACAAGAACATTTATTCTTCACTCTAAAAGTAATCTTAAATCATTTATCATTTTCATCAAGAAAATGCATATCTTCATAAACTCATCTTCCATAGTTCAAAACCCATATTATATCATCATAGCATAGAAAACATGGGGGTATGCATGGGTTAATGGGGATTCATCTAAAAAATATTGAATTATCTCAATTCATGCATAATATTTCATAAAACAATAAATTAAATCAACAGTGAAAGGAACTCATGACATGGAAGAAAACTCTAACTTCAATTAGGGATTTCTAGCTTTGTAAATTGGAGAATTTAGGAACTCTATGGAGAAAAGAGCTCCATAGATGAAGACTATCATACCTTGGAGTACAAACTCCATAAGCAATGGAGGATTGAAGACTTGATCTTGAAACCCTAACTTGACTTCTTCTTCGTTTTCCTTATAGAGAGAAATATTTGGAAAGGATGACTTAATGTTATTTTGAGAATTTTGAGAGAATGAATTGAATTGGGTGATTTTGGATGTAAAAACCTTTATATAGGGCTTGTGTAGTGTCACGCCCCGAGGCTACCCCCTTGACGTAAACACGGGACCTAGGATCACAAGTGACCCTAAGCTAACCCAGAGCTGGCATATCATAAGCATACTTAAGAAAAATACTGTGCGGAAGCATAAGATATGAGGTAATGAAATGATGGGGAATACCCAATCTAAGTATGAATAGATAAATACTGAAAAAAAGAGTTTAGAATACTGAACTATAACATAAAAGTTAAAGCTGAATTTCTCTATGTCTAAAATAAGCCTCTAACTGACTAGAGATGCTTGGACATGTCCCCAGCTAACTCTAGTAAAAACTGAAACTAAAATAAAAAACTGAAATAGGAAATATGTCTATTGTCCTTGAAAAATGAGGACTCACCACTGAAGTTGCTTAACTGGAGATCAGGAACTGATCTATGCGTGATCTGGATGCTGAGGACCTGAACCTACATCACGAGAAGATGTAGCGCAGAGTATGTGTTAGAACATGAAAGGTACTGAGCATGAAATATAGAATAAAGTTGAACAATATATACATAACTGAATAAAGCATAATGATCAATGATATAAGATGAACATGAAGAATATACTGAACATTAACTAAACTGAATGCAATGACCAAGTACATAACATGCTGAAACTGAATACTGAAATATAACTGCAACCTGGTCAATGCACTAGAGTCTGACTGTGGGAGCTACTAATAACCGACATAAAACAACGTGAGCTAAACGTAGAGTCCGATGTATACGCCCCATCAAAATGACCCAATATACCCTGCTAGAGGTATAGAGGCATGACTGGCGTGATCACTAAAATAATACTGACAGAGGGGACTTATAAACCTACGGGGGCACGTAGTTCTGGGACTATGAGGGTGACTGACCCTAGTCTTACTCGGTGTTAAGCCTACTCCCAACTGAATATATATACAATACAACATAACTGAAATATAATGGATAGCTCACTGTTCTGACATGCTAACTGAAAATACAACATTAATGTAGTGATAATGAAACATTAAGAACTGATGCATGTATATCTGTATAAACTGGCCTAGCAAGTGTAAATCATGAACTAAACGAATCAACACATCTAGGGTTCTGAATTTCATGCAAGGAACTAAGCACCAGTGTTACATAAATATGAAAATCTGATTAGGAATATTCTAACAACTGATTCACAACAATTTCTAACATTCAAGAAACCCTACGGCTAGATAATATGAAGGGAATCAAGAATCTTACTGAATTCTAGGGACCTAATGGGCGAAAGGACCCCAGTAGTGAAATCCCACATACCTGGTGATGAATTCCACAGAGAAATCTTTCGATTTTGGGGCTAAAACTGATGAAAATCTGTTGCGTTCTTGGAGAGGGGTTTGGTCGACTCTTTCTCCTTTTTTGCTCTGAGTTTTATGAATTTTTTTGTGAATGAATCCCTTAGGGTAGATTCTAATTAAGTTACTAGGCTTAAACTGACTAAAACTACATAGTTTAGGGGTTAAACGAAGTAGTTTAGGTACCCAACGCATAGGGAAAAGACCACACGACCCCTGACTTAAAAGCTATTGGGGTCACCGATGGACCGTGGCAGGACCGATGGTCAGTTCTTGTCAGCCGTCATTCGGTGACTGGGAGTTGAAATCTGGGGGTCCGACCTATGGCCCTGGACCACGAACCGTGTCCTGGCATAAGTGGACCCTTAGCTGAATTTTCTGGGAGTTCTAGGAGGGGGTTGCAGGTGGCGAACCACGGACCCCACCTATGGTCTGTGGGTCACCCTATGGTCCATAGGTGGCACCCGTCGATGGCTCCTGCAACTTCTAAAATGACTGCTCGTTGGTATTTCTTGGATACTGGTGTTACATTATCTCCCCTTTGGGAACATTCGTCCTCAAATGAAGACTAAACTAGCTGAGTATGGCGGAAAAGAGCTGCAAACCCTACCACTAAGTACTGAAAACTAAAATATGAGTGAACTAAGTTCCAAGATCATGCAAATACGCTGAAAATGCAAGACTAACTGAACAAACCAAAATACTAAGACTGAATTTGCGCATGAGTAAATGATATCTTTGAGAGGAACTATTACCTCAACCTGGAGTGGAATCGAAAGGAAAAAGATGACGATACTTGGCCTTCATGGCTTCTTCTGCTTTCCAAGTAGCTGCCTCTACGGACTGACTCCTCCACAAAACCTTAACTGAAGCGACTTGTTTGTTTCTCAACCTTCGAACCTGACGATCAAGAATTTCAACCGGCACATCTTCATAAGTGAGACTATCCTTCACAACCACACTTTCCAATGGCACTATAGATGCTGGATCACCCACATACTTCTTCAACAAAGAAATGTGGAAAACTTGATGGACTGCTGCTAGTTCTGCTGGCAATTCTAATTCATAAGACACTTTACCAACCCTTTTCAACATTTTGTAAGGGCCTACATATCTAGGACTGAGCTTCCCTGTCTTGCCAAATCTCATCACCCCCTTCATAGGTGACACTTTCAGGAAAACCCAATCATCAATTTGGAACTCCACATCCCTTCTCCTTACATCTTTATAGGACTTCTGACGACTCTGTACTGTCTTAAGTCTATCTCTGATGAGCTGAACTTTTTCCATGGCATCATGAATCGAATTTGGTCCTATCAAGGCTGTTTCACCTATCTCAAACCAACCAATTGGAGATTTGCATCTACGCCCATATAATGCCTCATAAGGGGCCATCTGAATACTAGAATTGTAGCTATTATTGTAGGCGAACTCTATAAGAGGAAGGTGATCATCCCAATTACCCTTGAAGTCGATCACACAAGCTCTCAACATGTCCTCTAAGGTCTGAATGGTACGCTCTGCCTGTCCGTCCATCTGTGGATGAAATGTTGTGCTAAGATTAACCTAGGTTCCAAGACCTTTCTGAAACGACTTCCAAAAATGTGAGGTAAAATGAGGACCTCTATCTGAGATTATAGACAAGGGAACCCCATGCAAAAGGGGTCCATCATTCATGGTCCATTAAAAGAGTCTCTGAAACCAATGAGGGTGGACCATGACGATCCATAGGTGGATGCACGGACTATAGGTCCCCAACGTCGTTGTTGACGATAGTTATTTTTAGGGGCTTCTTGGTCTTTTCCCCAAATTGATTTAATTCAATACCATGTCGTTTTGTCCTCTTTCAGAACTCCTATATAAGTATTTCAACCCCAAAATTTACCCAATTGAAATCATTCTCTTAAATTCCTAAAAGAAGAAGAAGTCTTCCTCTCAAATATTTCTCTCTCTAGAAGTTGAAGAAAAGCCAGGGTTTGCAAGTCAAGTCTCCAATTCAACCATTGAAGTCAAGATTTTGGCATTAAGGTATGATATTTTTCATCCATGGAGCCCTTTCCTCCATGGAGTTTCTAAATTCTCCAATTTACAAAGTTAGAAATCCCCAATTGAGTTGGGGTTTTTTTTCCATGTCATGGGTTCCTTTAAATATTCATTTATTTGATTGTTTTATGATCTATCAAGCATGAATTGAAATAATTACATGATTTTATGATGAATTACCATGAACCCATGTCTAACACATATTTTCTAGATATGGATGATTGAAAGTGGGTTTCTAACAATGAAAGGTGAATTATGGAATTATGCATGATCTTATGAAATTGATGAAAATATTTTAAGGATGCTTTGACAGTGAAGTATGAATATGATTATTGTTTTGAAAGTACTTCTCACATAACTACCTCATGCATGAATGTGAAAGGTTTTCTCACATAAAGGATTCTAAGGTTGAAAGGTCTTCTCACCTAAAATGAATCAAACATAAGAAGCTATTCTAATGAAACCTAACTTGGATTTGTTACTTAATTGTGCCTTTCAATGGATGACATATGACTTAGCTTCGATTGGCAAGATGACATGCCCTTCCATGGATGATAAAGATAAATTAAGAAAATTACTATTCCGTTGGATTTGCGCTTAGCACTGAGAGGATATTGAGATGGGAGCTCTCCCGTTAGTAGAGGCGGCATTTCTACTAGAAATCTCCTTATCCCTTTACCTATGTTCCCCTATAGGATGATTGTCTAGATAGACATTAGCTAGTGGATCCACTTTAGCTCAGATTCATGTTTCTACCTTGGCAAGTAGGACAACCCTTTTCGGTGTGAGAGATACCGGGGTTCCATGTTATAGCTCACATGGTGTCTATGTCGGTTAAGGCTACTTCCCACAATAATAATAAACTAAGGTTACTTTAAGAAGTATGTCACATGTGACTTAAGATGATGTTTATTTACATTGACCATGTTTTATGACTTATATCTTCTCCTTACATTCATGATTTAGCTTCGTCATTGTACTTTATGAAAATGTCCTCTTTTCATGTGTTTCAAATGTTTTATGAATGTCTATCATACTTGGTACATATTTTTTACTAACGCATACTCTTGCCTACACTTCTCCAAATATAGCGACTGACCTTACAGATTCACACTTCTGTGGCTAGGATCTCATTTAGAAGAGTGAAGTTTGGTGAGTCCTCATATTTCGAGGACAGAGCATGATTTATCTTATTTAAATTTACTTTCAATTTGGGAACTTGATGTACGGGCTACACCCCGAGAAACTCTGATATACTAGATGGCTTTGAGACGATGTTTATATTTTCTCTTTTCTCTATAAAACTTTTATAAGTTAAGACTGTCTTTTAATCTCCTATATTTTTTATCTTGTATGATCAAAGCTAATTGGCTTGTATGGGGCCTCTCGGGGTCCTATGCGCCATGTTACACCTAGGGAATACCTTGGGTTGAGACAAACTTGGTATCAGAGCACAAGGTTTAGAAAGGTCCTAGGAAGTCTCATAAGCCACGTCGAGTTGAGTCTTATTCATGAGTGTGATGCGTGACACATTTATGAATGAGAGGCTATAAGAAGTTTAGGAAACTCCACTTCTTTCATTTATCTAAAGTTATGCGGTAGAGTTTAACTCTATAAGGTCTCTCTCCTAATCCTTAATCGATGCTCTAAACGATATGGCTACTCAAAGAGCATATGCTAGAAGGAATGCAGGAGAGAATGTGGAACGAGAAGCTCCTCCTAAAGCTCTTCCAGTTCCGGCCGACCCTTTGGCTGAGCAAGTGACTAACACGGAGTTTAGGGCTGCCTTTCAAGTATTGACTCAAGACATGACGGCCCAACCCAATAGGGAAGTTGCGGTCCCGGTGAACCCAAATGTGGGTACGATGGCATCTACAGTGAGGGACTTCACTAGATTGAATCCTCTGGAGTTTCATGGTTCTAAGGATGAGGAAGACCCTCAAGATTTCATTGATGAGGTTTACAAAGTGTTGATGATCATGGGAGTGATGCTGGTGGAAAAGGCAGAATTGGCCGCTTATCAACTTAAGGGTGTTGCTCAAATATGGTTCAACCAATGGAAAGAAAGGAGAGCGGAAGATGCGGGTCCTCTTGATTGGGAAAAGTTTAAAGTGGCGTTCCTTGATAGGTTCTTTCCCTCAAAGATGAGGGAGGCAAAGGTGCTTGAGTTCATCAACCTTCCTCAAGGAAATATGAGTGTGAAGGAATATGCTTTGAAGTTCACACAATTGTCTCAATATGCCCCTACTATGATTGCCGATCCTAGGGTAAGGATGAGTAAGTTTGTTTCTAGTGTGTCCGAGATGGTTGTTAAGGAATGTCGTACCGATATGCTTGTCAATAATATGGACATTTATAGATTCTTGGTTCATGCTCAACAAATCGAAGAGGAGAAACTTAAGGAAAGGTCTAGGGAGGAAAAGAGGGCTAAGACCGGTGATGGTAACTTCTCACATTCAAGATCCAATGGGCATTGTTGTTCTATGTTTGGAAAATGGTTTTCTAACCAAGGTTCCTCCAATGCTCCTCCTAAGATCAACAAAGATAGGGTGTCTAAACTTAAGCCTCAAGGAGTAAATGGTAGTGGATCTTCATTACCTATGTCTACATGTGCTAGGTGTAGAAAGAAGCACGAGGGTAAGTGCTTTGCTGGCACAGAGGGTTGCTTCGGTTGTGGTAAAAGTGGTCACAAGATGAGGGATTTCCCGATGCTTACGGCTAAAGGAAGAGAGGGTAAGAAAGCTCCTCCTAGTTGTTCGTGTTTCAATTCTCCCAGAGAAAACCGATTCAATACACTTCAGACTATTGGTGAACAAAAGGGTTCTCCCAATGTGGTTACCGGTATGTTGAAAGTCTTCCAACTTGATGTTTATGATTTACGTTACCCCAGTGCTAATTTGTCTTTTGTGACTTCATATGTAGCTATGAGGTTTGATATTCTTCCGGATTTGTTGTTAGATCATTTTTATGTCTCTACTCCTGTTGGTGATTCTGTTATGGCTAAGAGGGTCTATAGAAAGTGTCTCGTCTCCTTGTCCCAAAGAGTCACTCTTGTTGACCTTGTAGAACTTGATATTCTAGATTTTTATGTTATCCTTGGTATGGATTGGTTGCATGCATGTTATGCTTCTATTGATTGTAGAACCTGTATAGTCAAGTGTCAATTTCAAAACGAACCCATCCTAGAGTGGAAAGGGGGAAACTCTATGTCTAAGGGTCAGTTTGTTTCTTGTCTTAAAGGTAGAAAGATGATTTTTAAGGGTTGAATTTATCATTTAGTTAGGGTGAGGAATATAGTTTTCGAGACTCCTACTCTTGAGTCGGTCCCCGTTGTAAATGAGTTTCCGAAAGTATTTCCAGATGATATACCCAGTATTACTTTGGAAAGGGAAATAGACTTCGGTATTGACCTCCTCCTAGATACGCAACCTATCTCTATTCCTCCTTATCGTATGGCCCAAGCAGAACTTAAGGAATTAAAAGAGCAATTGAAAGATTTGTTGGATAAGGGTTTCTTCCGACCAAGTATCTCTTCATGGGGTGCTCTAGTTTTGTTTGTCAGAAAGAAAGATGGTCCGCTCCGTATGTGTATTGACTACCGGCAATTGAACAAAGTAACCATTAAGAATAAGTATCCCCTTCCAAGGATAGATGATTTGTTTGACCAACTTCAAGGGGCAAGTTATTTTTCAAAGATTGACCTCCGGTCGGGTTATCACCAACTGAGGGTGAAAGAAGATGACATTTTTAAGATGGTTTTTCAAACTCGGTATGATCATTATGAGTTTTTTTGTAATGTCATTTGGTTTGACTAATGCTCTGGCGGTATTTATGGATTTGATGAATAGGGTGTTTACACAATACCTTGACATGTTTTCAATTGTGTTCACTGATGACATATTTATCTATTTGAGAAGTGAAGACGAGCATACCAATCATTTGAGGATTGTGTTGCAAGTCCTCAAGGACCAACAACTCTTCGCAGGGTTTAATAAATGTGAGTTTTTGCTAAGGTCCGTGGCTTTCCTTCGGCATATTGTTTCCGGTAAGGGCATTGAGGTAGATCCTAAGAAGACGGATGCGGTCAAAAGTTGGCCTAGACCTCTAACCCCTTCGAATATTAGGAGTTTCTTGGGTCTAGCTGGTTACTATAGATGGTTTGTTGAAGGTTTTTCTTCGATTGCTTATCCATTGACAGCATTGACTCAAAAGAAGGTTAAGTTCCTATGGTCGAAAGCGTGTGAAAAGAGTTTTCAAGAATTGAAAAATAGACTTACTTCCGCTCTGTTGTTGACTTTACCAGAAATGACAAATGGTTTTATTGTTTATCGTGATACCTCAAGAATTTTGTTAGGATGTGTCCTTATGCAAAATTGGAAAGTCATTGCCTATGCTTCAAGGCAACTTAAGATTCATGAAAAGAAATATCCGACCCATGACCTTGAATTAGCGGCGGTTTTTTTTGCCTTAAATATTTTGAGGCATTATTTGTATGGCGTTCATGTGGATGTCTTTACCGACCACATGAGTTTGCAGTATATGTTTCACCAGAAAGATATAAATCTTCACCAAAGGAGATGGCTTGAATTATTGAAAGATTACAACATGAGGGTTCTCTATCGACCTGGTAAGGCGAATGTGGTGGAGGATGCTCTTACTCGATTATCAATGGGTAGTGTTGCTCACATTGAAGATAATAAGAAAGAGTTAGTTCAATATGTTCATAGACTGGCCCGATTTGGTGTTCAGTTAATTGACTCTTCCAAGGGTTGTGTTGTGGTTCACAATGGATCAGAATCTTTTTTTGTGATTGATGTGAAGGCCAATCAAGGTCTTGATCCAACTTTGGTTGAATTGATAGAAGTGGTGCTTAAAATGTTCGTATAGGCTTTCTCCCAAATGGGAGATGTTGTACTTAGATATCAAGGTTGTTTGTGTGTTCCTAATGTAGACGACTTGAGAGAACAAATCTGGTTAGAGGCCCACAACTCTCGATATTCCATACACCTGGGAGCCACAAAGATCTACCTGACTTGCGGGATATCTATTGGTGGAATGGGATGAAGAAAGATATTGCAAAATTTATTGGGAAGTGTCCCAATTGTCAATAAGTGAATGTTGAGCATCAAAAGCCGGGAGGTTTATCCCAAGACATTAGTATCCCTACTTGGAAGTAGGAGGGCTTGAACATGGACTTCATTATTTGTTTGCCTCGCACCCGGCGACAACATGACTCGATTTGGGTTATTGTAGATCAGATGACTAAATCGGCTCATTTTAGTCCCATCAAGGTTTCTTATTCAGCGGAGGAGTACGCCAAGTTATACTTGAAGTAAATGTTGAGGTTTCATGGATTGCCCTTATCCATTATCTCTGATCGTGGTACCCCATTCACTTCTCAGTTGTGGAAATCTTTCTAAAAGGGTCTTGGTACAAGTGTTAAGCTTAGTACGGCCTTTCATCCACAACCCAATGGGAAAGCGGAGCGTACTATCCAAACCTTGGAAGATATGTTGAGAGCATGTGTTATTGACTTCAAGGTTAGTTGGGATGATTACTTGCCTTTGATTGAGATTACGTACAACAAGAGCTATCAGTCAAATATTGGTATGGCTCCATTTGAGGGCCTATATAGTAGGAGGTGTAGATCTCCAATTGGATGGTTTGAGGTGAGTGAAGTTTCCCTAATAGGTCCCGAGTTGGTACATAAGCCTATGGAGAAAGTTCTACTTGTTAGAGAGAGATTTAAAACGGCTCAAAGACGAAAAAGGACCTATGCCGATGTGAGAAGAAGAGATATTGAGTTTCAGGTAAATGATTGGGTCTACTTGAAAATTTTGCCCATAAAGGATGTAATGATATTTAGGAAGAAAGAGAAGCTTAGTCCCCTTTATGTGGGCCCATATCAAATTTTGAGATGAATTGGCAAGGTCGCTTATGAACTTGAATTGCCTAGTGAGTTGGCATTTGTACATCCAATTTTCCATGTCTCCTTGTTTAAGAAGTGTGTTGGAGATCCCACATCTGTAGTCCCCTTAAAAGGTTTGGGAGTTACGGAGAATCTTTCTTATGAAGAAATTCTGGTTGACATTTTATACCGGCAAGTTAAGAAATTGAGGAAAAAATAAGTTGTTTTCGTGAAAGTACTTTGAAGGAATCAGTTAGTTGAGGGTGCTGCTTGGGAGGCCGAGGCCGATATGATGTCCCGTTATCCTCATCTTTTTCCTTTTGTCCCTACTCAAGCTTGAGGTATTTAGCTCTTTATGGTTTACTCTCTTTGTGTCATGTGTCTTAGATATTCCCATGATTTCCTCATTATGCATGATTCATGAAAAGCTTAAATTTTGAAGAAAATGATTTAACTTGCTTGATTTCTACTTTTTTACGTGCATTTGAGTATGAGTTTTATATAGACTTCATGATATGATGTTTTGAACATGATTTAGCTTTGAGTCGATGTTTCCTCCTCAAATATGTGCATTCATGTAGTTGCATCCATGATGGGCTGTTAGATTTAGTTTCTACCTTCACTGTGATGCCTTGAATCTCATTCGAGGATGAATCTTCCCAAGGGGGAGATATTGTAACACCTTTGGAAAGGGTAGAATTTGCAGCTTTTGAAGGACCTGGTGCTAGTACCGACGGAGTCACCAACGGCCCATGGACTGACTCATGGTCCGTATCAGCTCCGTGGTTGGCCAGTCATGTTTTCCATTAATGTCAAGTTTTTTGTAATTTTCAACAGTTCACCAGGACGGTCCGTCATTCAATGCACGAGCCATAGATAGGTTTCATAGATGAGTCCCAGAATTAGAGAAATTTTAAAGTCACAGGTCGAGAACGACGGTCGTGACCCACGGCCCATCGCCTAAACCACGGTCCGTAGGAAGGGGTCTGTTGTTCTTGGTACAGTAAACGAGTCTCAAAAACCAACGATAGTGGACCAGGACGGTTCGTAGGTAGAACCACGGACAGTAGGTACCCACCGTCGTTGGTGACGATAGTTATTTTTAGGGGCTTCTTGGTCCTTTCCGCAAATTGTTTTAATTCAATTTCATATCGTTTTGCCATCCTTTAGAACCCCTATATAAGTATTTCAATCCCAAGATTTACCCAATTGAAATCATTCTCTCAAATTCCTAAAAGAAGAACAAGTCTTACTCTCAAATATTTCTCTCTCTGAAAGTTGAAGAAAATCTATGGTTTGCAAGTGAAGTTTCCAATTCCACCATTGAATTCAAGCTTTTTGCATTGAGGTATGATAGTTTTCATCCATGGAGCCCTTTCCTCCATGGAGTTCCTAAACTATCCAATTTACAAAGTCAGAAATCCCCAATTGAGTTAGGGTTTTTCCTCCATGTCATGGGTTTCTTTAAATATTAATTTTTTTGATTGTTTTTGTCACGACCCAGGGGTACCCCCTAGATGTAACATGGAGTATAGAACTCCAGAGGACTCCATACAAGCCACTTAGCATATCATAACATAAGCAATAGAACAATAAGAGTAAAAACGCATTTCAAGTCTTAAATTTTCATAAAAGAAAAGTGGAAGTCTAGACACTTAGGCTAAACATAGCCATCTATTACAATATTAGAATGAAATAGGGCCTAGCCCATACAACATGTTCAAAAAGGGAAATACATGAACCGGAACTACAACATGAGAAATAGCCGCCCTCGAACCATGAGGACTCACCAACAAGCTCGGAAGATAGACAAGTTCAAGCACTAGCCACTAGAATGATCACCTCGATAAATGGACCCTACACTTGGGAAAAATGTAGGAAAAGTAGGCGTTAGTACAAAAATTCACTAAGTATGATAGCCATGCATAAAAATATTGACAACATGCTAAAAGGGACATTTTATTTGAAAGCATGCAATTTACCAAGTTTAAACATCATCATAGTCAGTGAAAAAGCATAAGTCATAAACATAGTCACCATAATCATCATCATCATAGAAGGCTTTGAGAACTCATATACAAATCTTATTGAGTAACCATAGTTCATAATTCATATTCTTGTTCTTATTGGTTGTTGTGGGAACTAGCCTTAACTAACATGAGACCATCTGAGCTTAACATGGAATCCAGTGACTCCCTCACCGAAAATGGGTCTTCTACTTGCCTAAGGTAGAACCATACTCTTAGCTTAGGTAGATCCACTAGCTAATGACCTATGGGGGAACATAGTTTATGGGATAAGGAGATTGCTAATAGAAACCCGGACTCAACTAGCGTATAAGGTCTCCATCTCATAAGACATGTTTTGGGAACCCGGACTCAACTAGTGTAAAAGAATCCCATTGAAAGCCAGAATCAACTAGTGTAAAAGCTTCCATCTGATATACAATATCCTCTCGGTGCTAAGCATTAATTCCCACGGAGTACATATTAAGTCTTGACTTAAATTCATATTCATGGAAGAATGTTTTGACACTCAATCCAACATAATTCATAGGATAGCTCTTAGATCATGCGTGAGAATAACCTTTCACCATCCATGTCTACATATAGATTCAATAGGTGAGAAAGGCTTTCAACGTTAGAATCATCATATTGTGAGAAACATTTCATATCATATCATATTCATGCATAAGTGTGTATAGGAGAATGTCCTTTCAACAACAAAACAACTACATCATAATCATAGATACTTCACTCTCAAAGTGTTCTTAAACCATTTACATAGATTTCATAAACATATACATAATTCTCATACTTTGACACTATAAAGGTTCAAGTTCACTTTCAATCAACACATCTATAATTTAAACATTAGACATGGATATCCTCATAATTCAAGTAACTCAATTACTACATACATAATTTCATATCATTCTTCCTTCATCAACAAGACCCATATCACAAGATCATAATTGAGAAATTTGGGGATTTCATGTGTTCTTGGGGATACAACATAAACACCATAAGAAATCATCAATTCATGCATAATATAACATAATTCAATCATTGGAATGGATTTTGAAAGGAACCCATGACTTTAGAATCAAACCCTAACATTTGGGAATTTCTATCTTTTAAATTGAGATTTTGAAGGGACTCTGTGGATGAAGGCTATCCATGGATGAAGGACTACCATACCTTATCAACAAAGCCCAATGAATTTGAGCGAAAAACCTTGCTCCGTGAACCCTAGCTCCAACTTTCTTCTTCTTCTTCTTCTAGTTCTAGAGAGAGAATATTTGGAGAGGATGAACTTTTTGGGAATTAATTGGGGTTTTAGAAATAATGAGGTGAATGGGTGGAATTTTTGGTTAAAATCACATATATAGGTGTATAAAACTTAGGCAAAATGACCTTATTTAATACCCACTTAATTAGGAATTCCCCAAAATAACCCTTCACTTAAGTGACCTGCCCAGGGACCACGAGAGGCCCCACGTGCCGTGGTCCCCTCCATGGACCTTGAGGCAGTGGATTGGCCACCAATGCTTGGCCTCTCAAGTGTCGAAGGCATCACCATGAGCCTTCCGACGAGCCGTGGTCTTCACCACTGGCCGTGAAGTGGCTCGTGGAGATGAACCATTGTTGGGCAACCTTGGGAAGGCTACTGCCTCACAACCACGAGTAGCACCACGGGGCGTGGTGACCACCGTGGGGCGTGGTGACCACAACGGGTCGTGAAGACGCTCTTGGCATGGTGTGCAGTGCCTTGGGAATTTTGGGCAGCCTTGGCCCTTTCCCTTGGCTCTTGCCCTCTTGCCCTTGGCCCTTTGCCTCTTTCATGACTCTAACCCTTATGCTAAGCTCTAGTTTAGCCTACTAATTTCTGGGTTTTTACAGTTTTATCATCTATCAAGCATGAATTGAGATAATCATATTATTTTTTGATAAATTCCCATGAACCCATGTCTAACCCATGTTTTCTAGATATTGATGATTGAAAGTGGGTTTTGAACTAGGAAAGGTGAATTATGGAATTAGGCATGATCCTATGAAATTGATGAAAGTATTTTAAGGATGCTTTGAGAGTGAAGTATCAATATGATTATTTTGGTGAAAGGACTTCTCACATAACTACCCTATGCATGAATGTGAAAGGTTTTCTCAGATAAAGGATTCTAAGGTTGAAAGGTCTTCTCACCTAAAATAAATCAAAGATAAGGAGCTATTCTAATGAAACCTAGCTTTGATTGGTTACATAATTGTACCTTTCAATGGATGACATATGACTTAGCTTGGATTGGCAAGATGACGTGCCCTTCCATGTATAATAAAGATAAATTAAGAAAATGACTATTCCTTGGGGTTTACGCTTAGCATCGAGAGGATATTGAGATTGGACCTCTCCCATTAGTAGAGGCCGAGTTTCTAGTAGAAATATCCTTATCCCTTACATATGTGCCCGCATAGGATGATTGTCTAGATAGAAATTAGCTAGTTGATCCACTTTATCTCAGATTCATGGTTCTACCTTGGTAAGTAGGACAACATTTTTCGGTGTGGGACACACTGGGGTTCCATGTTATAACTCATATGGTTTCTATGTCGCTTAAGGCTACTTCCCACAATAATAATGAACTAAGGTTACTTCAAGAAGTATCTCACATGTGACTTAAGATGATGTCTATTTTCATTGACCATGTTTTATGACTTATATCTTCTACTTACATTCATAATTTAGCTTGGTCGTTGCACTTTATGAAAATGTCCTTTTTCATGTTTTCAAATGTTTTATGCATGACTATCATACTTGGTACATATTTTGTAGCGCATACTCTTGCCTATATTTCCCCAAATGTAGGGACCGACCTTACAGAATCGAACTTCCGTGGCTAGGATCTAATTTAGAAGATAGAAGTTTTGTGAGTCCTCATATTCCGAGGACCGAGCTTGATTTCCCTTTTTTTTTCTTTACATTCTTTTTTGGGAACTTGATGTACGGTCTACGCCCGGATAAAATCTTCTGTACTATATGGCTTTGAGACGATGTTTATATTTCAGCTTTTCTCTATAAAACTTTTATATGTTGAGACTGTCTTTTAATATCTTATATATTGTATCATGTATGATGAAAGCTAAGTGGCTTGTATGGGGCCTCTCGGGGTCCTATACGCTATGTTACGCCTAGGGGCTACCTTGGGTCGTTAAAATTCCTAGTTTTGATCTCTAGTCGATGCTCAAAAGAGATTTATTAGAGTAGCTTATTAGTCCGATACTAGCAATTTAGGTTTGATATCAGTAAGTCTAAGGGTGGAATTATGGGGTTAGGTGGTTATTTAATGTTGCAAGTATTGTGTTTTGCTCTATTTTATTGTTGTGCATCCATGGATTTGGGCTAATTAGAATTGGATTCACTTATGGGTAAAGGTTGCAAACTTAATCCTATTTCCGATCTCCTATTGATTCACAAAAGAGATTGATTGGAGTGGATCTTTTGTTGTATACATGTAGTTTAAGTTTGATTTCTGTAGTTTTCTTGAAAAAAGAGATTATGAGTCAGATATATTTGCCCTAATTTTTCTCTAAAGAGAGATAACATAAGGTAATGGGTTGTTTAGTTATGCACATTGAAGATGACCCAACCTATCCCTGAATGTTTAGCACTATGGAGCAACACAATTACCCCTATCTGATATCGATTTCAAATCCCTGCACCCCTAGATTACTTGTTAATTACTTAAAATCATGAAGTTTTTAGTTTAATTGTGAGTCTTCATAAAAAACCCCATTTCTTAAATTTTGTGGAATCATCCACCCATTGTTGTTAACTACTACAAATGAGTTGATTTACTTTCTAAATTTCTTGATAGAATTCCTTTCACTATATGATTTTTTGTGGGATTCGACATTGACTCATACATGGATATTTTTATTGACGACAATTGCTTATTCTCTTATTCAACCCTTACGCTTAGTTGGTAATTTAAGCGTTATAAGAAATGACGTCGTTGTTGGGGAGTGATGGCTAAGAATTCCATTTGTTAAATTAGTTTGTAAATTTATTTAGTTTTAGAAGATTGTTTCTTGGTCTTGTCGTTTTCTGATTTGCAGGCATAAAACATGAATGACCATGGTAGTGACAACGATAGTCACTACGAGAAAAATAATAGTACGGGTGATTTGAATGCTCATGAGCATTATTCAAACCACGAGAGACATCCGGTTACCTCCTACAGTAGTGAGAACAATTTTTCATATAACCAGAACAATTCTACAACTACTCCATTGAGAGGAATGTTTGCAGGTTTAGCTCATGAAGACAATTATGAACACCTTCAAAATTTAGTGGATGTATTTTTGTTGTTTGAGACATTTTACAATGAAGAAGTAAAATACTTGGGAAACAAAATGGGAGGTTATCACTCAAACTGCAAAAGACAAGGTAGGAACCCAAGTTGGAACAAAGAGCGAGATAACAGTTGGAAAGATTGGAGAGGTGGAAATTGGAGAGAACGGGAGAC
This sequence comes from Solanum etuberosum, assembly GCA_029582245.1. Taxonomy (NCBI): domain Eukaryota; kingdom Viridiplantae; phylum Streptophyta; class Magnoliopsida; order Solanales; family Solanaceae; genus Solanum; species Solanum etuberosum. The sequence goes on from JAJONR010000310.1 coordinate 141,460, forward strand.
CGAAAAAAAGATAGCTATATGCCTCCCCATGACGTCCAAGACCAAAGGAACCATCTGGACCGGAAGGGAACCGAACCAAGGAAATGCTCATAAGGATCTTCAACAATGTTGAAGGGTCCGACAAGGTATTGAAAGACTTGAAAAATGACTTCTCCACCTTAACTCAAATAGTGATCTCTCATTCAGTGTCTAGCAAATAGTTAGAGACTCAAATGTGTCAGATGTCCACCTATCTCAAAATCAAAAGGGAACATTTCCTAGTGATACCATCGCAAATCCCAAGGGAATGATTGTTGAGAAATTGAGAACAATGTGGTGCCACAATGTTAAATAAGGCATTTCTTGGAAGGCAACCCAAGTTTTTATTTTTTAATTATTTTTAATAACACGTGTTGTGGGTGCCGGTTAAAAAATGTCAAAATTTTAAGAGAGGTAATTTAGGCAATGCCAAAACCATGTCGGTGATCCCACAAAGGCATGGTGTTGACTTATTTCTGTCCACCTCTTGAGCTGGAAAAAGTTAAAAAAGTGTAGTGTCAACTTAGGCGATCTAAGCTCCAATTGACGATCCGCCGAAGTACTTTATATGAAGTCCTTCACGTTTTCCAAATCAGCCTTCAAGTTTTGTATCCATTTAGGCCTCATCAGTGAGCTTTAGCTCCTTCAGCGATTCACCAAATGTCTTCAGCAACGTTAGTCGTATTCCGCCGAGTGGGTCAGAGTTAAATAGGCCAACTGTCATTTCAAGTTAAAAAAGAAACCCTTTCATCTCTTTGTGCCTATTTCCTTCCTAAACTCCCAATACTCTCATTTTAGAGTTTGTATACCTCCATTGTGTGATTTCACTTACTCTGAGTGGGTTGGATTGCGTGCATCTCGATCCCAACCATAGTTCCCTCATTGTTGTGCTTTGATACTATATTTGAGGTTGAGTTTTTATTTCCACGTTATCATTTGTGCTAGATGTTGTTGTTTTTGATATGGGCTTAGTGCCATTTGGAGCATATTGTTGCTTAATTTGTATGGGTAATTCTAGATAGATTGTATAGAACTAGGGTTGTCAAAAATGAGCCCAACTATGGGTAACTCGCCCAACTCGCCCATAATTTTAAGGGTTGGGCTCAAGATAATTTCAATTGTGTTAAATCTCAACACATTAAAGCCTTAACCCATTTTTGGATAACACTCAATTGAGCCCAATTTATTCTCCAATTTCAACCCGTTTTAAAACATTTTATTTGCATTGATTTATTGTATGTTCCTATATTGAAGGTTTGAATTACTATATATTTTATGATTTATCAATCCATTTTTGGATTTTTCATTTAATTTTCTTGAGTTAAAATTCAAATTGTGGTTATAAAACTTAAATAACAATATATTAAAATTAGATTAATCGGTAAAATTGGGTGATTCAAGACCCAACCCGTGTTTAAGACCATTTGAGCCCATCCCATTTGAACCCAAGGAAAACTTTTGGGGTCAGGACCCAACCTAATTTTTATTTTAACCCATTTTAATATCTCTAATTTCAACCCAACCCGCCCATTTGAAACCCTTATATTGAATTGTGCCATGAGTTAAATAGTTGATTTTTTCCCTAATTTGCTAAAATTGATTGTGTTGGTTAAAATTTGGAATTAAACCTTTGTGTGAAATGGGTCTTGGTCGAATTGAGTATGGGTGAAGTCTAATTAGCCCTGTGTTTCTCCAATTGCATGAGTTTTCCCAATGATAGATAGAGTGACAAATTTCTTAAGGGAAATTGTCCTTTTGGGTAATACTTTCTTAAATTTACGGGAATTCTGAGTACCCATGGGTAGAAAAGCATGTGGGTAGATTGTATAGTTAATTGGGAACTAGGTATTGTTGCGTATTGGTATTGAAGTTGTGAAAATAGGAACTAGGTTGAACACTACCACTTCGGTGGGCTTGTCTTAGCTCACCAAGCTAGTTAGGGGAATCGCCGAGTAAGCCCAAAACCGGCTTCCTTGGTTGACTATGTGACCTGGTTATGTTCCCATTCGACAGGCCTGTCTTAGGTCGCCAAAACCCACTAGGAATATCGCCAAGTGGGAGTGGACATCGCCCTTTATGCATGTTATGTTTGATTTTGCATTGTCACTCTCGACGGACTTATCTTAGCCTACCCAAACCAACTCAGTGAATCGCTTAGTTGAAGATGACATCGCCGTTTATGCCTGGGTTCTTTGATACTGTTAACTATTAACTTTGGCGAGCTTATCTAAGCTCGCCTAACCTGTTAGAAGAATTGCCTTCCTATTAGGCGAGCCTTAAAAATATAATTTTGAAATGTTTTTCTTTTGGGATTAATTTCAACTAAACTTCACAAGATCTATGTATGAATGATTGTTCGTTGCATGTTCTTCTTAAAACAAGTTTACCAATTGTGCTCGTTGATATTGAATTTTGTCTTCTAAAACTCCCGTCTATGATACCAAGTTCTTATGGTACCCTGATATGGATCTAGTTATGGGACGCTGTAATATATAATCAAATATTTTCTTCCTACAACCTATGTTGTTGGTTCATTAAGAGAGAACCTAAATTTCTTGAGTTTGAAGTACTCAAAAACTTAATAATTTTCTTCTTAGATTTCCTAGTATTAACAAAGAGTTCCAATAAAAGACATAAGATAACTATCTCTAAAAACTAGGACATAACTTCCTAACATTAGTGAAATAAGAAACTCCACTACTACATGAAAATAAATACAACTAGAAAGAAGATAATGTATATTGATGTATATGTTGGATGACTAAGCACTAATAACATTATTCTACTAGTAATGTGATTTGGGAGATCAGTAGTAGTATTAACGTTTTCTCGCTAATGAAATTTAAGTACTGAGATATTCCAAAAGCTTTGTCTTACACATTAATAATGTTGGAGGGGTACAGAGCTAAGTTTCAGTTCAAAATGGTTAAATAGTACCCATCATCTTGAGGTTATTTGAAATTCAACACAGATGGGGAATCTCAAGGAGCTCCAGGCCCTAGTGCTCTAACTTTTTGTGTAATAAACTTTAACACCTCAGAAATTGGAAGTCGAATTAAAAAGGAAGTTTCAGAAAAGTGCACTGATCCATGTTCTACGAAAGCTACCTATGGACCGTAAGAAGTTCTACGGGCCGTAGGAATGCAGTCGTAGGACTTGCTTTGAGATTTCAAAAATTTCATGTCTCTAATATGGGTTGACGGATGAAAAGGATCAACCATAGAAGGTACTATACCTCATAGAAGGGATCGTACAGTTAGTCCAGACATGATTAAATTTTGGATTTAATCTTGGGTTCTACGGAAAAGGTCTACAGGCCATAAGAAGGTCGACGACCCATAAAAGCATACTGTGGAAATTGTTCAAACTTTGGATTCTAGTAGATGACCCTACAATTGGTGATGATGGACCATAGGAATTCCTACAATCCATAGGTTAATCCCGTCGAAGTCATTCGACAAATATTTTAAGGGTGTTTTGGTTTTTTCCTACCCAATTAACCCCAAAACTACATTGTTTTGGCCCTACAACTACCCCCTTAACAATTTTTACTCTTCAATACGTAACTCATTCCCTCCCATTAACTCAAAATCACAAAATCTCTCAAGGGTTTCTTCTCCAAATTGTCTCAAGAGCTCCAAGGTGAGGAACTAGGGTATCACGGGCTTTATGGTTTCTTCCTCCATTGATTTTGGACTTTGATTACTAAGGTATGTTGGAATTCACTAATGGGTCCCTTTCATCCATTGTACTCCTACAAGAAACTCAAATCTCCAATTCCGTTTCACCCAATTCTATTGAGTTTTCATGTGATTCTACATGTGTTCAAATTATTATGATTCAATTAGTTATATTCAATCTTATTATGCATAATTGGATACAATTATATGATTTTCCATTTGATTTCTCATTAACCCATGCCTATGCCTATGCCTATGGATATCAATTATGCTTATGAACTTATAAATTATGATTATGAATATATGCATGTTTTATGAAAATAATTATTTATGATTAAAGGATGCTTTTAAGATAAATTTTCAATGATTTGTGAAAAGTTTACTTGAAAGAAATCATGACTTAGATGTTTAGAAAGGAAGTGTCTTATAAACAAGTTTATGAAATCATGGTTTTGGAAAGGAGCTACTCTAATATGAATTGATGATTGGATTTTTAGTCTTTAACTGATTCCTTTCCAAGTATTTTGGGTATTATTATGATTATTATTATGTCTTTTCAGTTGGGATTTACTTAGCACCGAAAGGAATTTTGAATGGGGGCCTTACTGTTAGTAGAGGTCTGGTCTTTAATAAGAATTTCCTTATCTGAAACTATGTACCCCTGTAGGATTGTCTTATGTGACCTAGTTAGTGTATCCACCATAGAAATAATCAATAAGATGAATTTTTACCTTGGTAAGTAGATTCTCTTTTTCAGTGTGAGGGTTATACTAGATTCAATGGTATAGTTCCCATGGTCTTATTATCGGTTAACGAAAAATATCCCACAAAGGAATTATGTTCTCTTCAAATATTTTATGAAATATTTCTTTAGGATTTTAAGATGCATTGACCTTGTATACACTTTAGCATTTGGCTTCAAACTTTACTATGTCTCTACTTGGTCTTGCATATTTACGTTTCTAACTCATTATGATATCATGTTTATATTTATGCCTAATTCCCCATACTTAGTACATTCATTATACTAATTCATATTTGTGCATATAAGTTATCATAATATATGATTCGACGCTCCTACACCTGAATACACTTAGGTGGATTGCTCTACTCTCGACTAGATTGATTGGTGAGTCCTCATGGTTTGAGGACAAAACGATTGATGTTTTACTGTGTTATTGTCTTTTCAGATTATGTTCGTAACTTAAGGGTTTGTCCTATCCACATCTATGATAGTTGAAGACATATGTCAGACTGTGCAGTAAGTTCGTGCATTCTCGTATGAACTTTGTTGGTATCTTTTATGTCATCATATGATTTCAGACTTATATCGGCTATATCTCTTGTATTGTATTTCATTACATCATGCTTATGTCAAGTGGGTTGTTTAGGATCTCTCGGGGTCTTATTCGTCATGTCATGTCTAGGTGAACTTTGGGTCATGTTAAACTTGGTGTTCAGAGTATTAAGTTTTATAAAGTTCCTAGGATGTCTTATAAGTCATGTCCGGTAGAGTCTTGTTCATGAGTGTGAAGCGCACCAAATTTATGAATAGGAGGATACTAGGTGTTTCTGAAACTTCAATAATTCTACTACTCTAAATTCATGCCATAGATTTATTATCTATAAAAGTCTTTCTCCTAAATCTTCGTTAATGTTTTTCAAGATATGACTACTCGAAAACCTAATACAAGAAAGTATGCGGGTGACTATGTGAAGCCAGAGGTTTCTAAAGTTTTGATCAATCCCTTGGATGAGCAAGTGTCATATGTTGAGTTGTGGGCGAATTTTCAAGTGTTGGTGCAAGTTATGACATCCTAAGGAAATAGAGAGGACATTTCTCCCGTTAACCCAATGTGGGTACGACATCGACAAGAGTGAAGGACTTCACTAGGATTAATCCCGAGAGTTTCATGGGTAAATAGTTGATGAAGATACCCATGAGTTTGTTGAGGAAATCCACAAGATCATGGAAATTATGGGAGTTACAACTGTGGAAAATAAGGAATTAGCCTCTTATCAACTTATGGGTGTTAAACCAATGCAAGAAAGAGAGGGAAAGTTGTGAGGGACCTCGAGATTAGGAGTAATTCAAAGGAGATTTTCTTGATCATTTCTTTCTCCTTGAGATGAGAGGAAAAATTACATGAGTTCATTAATCTTCGTTAAGGGAAATGAGTGTGAAAGAGTATTCATTGAAGTTCATACAATTGTCAAAGTATGCTCCTATTATGGTTGCCAACTCAAAGGAAAGAATGAGTAAGTTTGTGTCGGGTGTGTGCAAAATAGTGGTTAAAGATTTTTTTACAGCCATGTTGATCAAGAAAATGGATATCTCTTGTGAAATGACACATGTCAAACAAATTGAAAAGGATAAGATAAACGGAAAGTCTAGAGAGTAAAAAAGGCAAAGACTAGTGATTGTGACTTTTCTCATTCTAAGTTATGTGGACATGGTCGTCCTCAATTATGGAAAAAGTTCTCCAGTCAAGGTTCTTCTAATGTTCCAGCTCCAAAGTTCAAAAAAAGATATGGTGTCTAACCCTAAACCTGAAGGAGTTGGTTGTAGAAATCGCTTGCCAAAAGTGTGGCAAGAGTCATCCGAGAAAGTTCTTAGTAGGTATGGATACTTGCTATGGTTGTGGAAAGAATGGTCACAAGATAAGGGATTTTCCATTGAAAGATACTAAGGGAAAGGATGGTAGGCAAGTTTAACCTAGTGGTTCTGGTTCGAGTGCTCCTCGTTAGAATAGGTTCTTTGATCTTTAGACTCGATATGATCATCCAGGTTCTTCAGATGTTGTGACAGGAGTGTTGAAAGTCATTCATCTTAATTTATATGCATTTCTTGATCTAGGTGCTATATTGTTTTTTTTACTCCTTATGTGGCTTTGAGATTTGATGTCTGTCCTAATATTCCTTTGGAACCTTTTTCAGTCTCTACACTTGTCGGTGAATCTATTGTTGCTAAACTAGTCTATATAAATTTATCTATTTATTTTTCTCGTAGAGTCACTTATGTTGATTTGGTGGAGCTTGATATGTTAAACGTTGATGTCATTCTTGAGATGGATTGACTTCACTCTTATTATGCTTCAATAGATTGTAGGACCCGATTTGTCACATTCCAGGTTTTGAACAAACCTATCTTAAAATGGAATGAGGGAAATTCAGCGCCTAGGTGTGAGATCATATCTTGCCTAAAGGCTAGGAAAATGATTTCTAAATGTTGCATTTATCATCTTTTTATGATTAGGGATGCGAATTACGAAACCCCTACTTTTAAGCTATATCAAATTGTAAATGAGTTTTCAAAAGTATTTCCTAATGATCTTCCTAATATTCCTCTTAGAAGGGAAATAGATTTCGGCATTGACCTTTTCCCAGACATGCTGGCAATCTCTATTCCTCCATATCGAATGGTCCCAACAAACCTTATGGAATTAAAGGACCAGTTGAAAGATTTATTTGATAAGGGCTTCATTAAACTTAGTATCTCACCATGGTTTGTTCCGGTATTGTTTTCTCAAAAGAAGAATGGTTTACTTTGTATGTGCATTGACTATCAAAATTTGAATAAGGTCACAATAAAGAATAAATATCCTATTCGAAGGATTGAGGACTTGTTTTATCAACTCCATGGTTTGAGTTTCTTCTCAAAGATTGATCTTTGTTTGTGTTATCACCAATTGAGAGTAAAGGAGAATGACATTCCAAAGATAGGTTTTCAAACTCGGTATGGTTACTATAACTTCTTGGTAAAGTCATTTGGTTTGAAAAATGCCCCCACAACTTTCATGGATCTTATGAATCAGGTTTTGAAACAGTATCTTAAAATATTTGTAATTGTATTTATTGATGATATTTTGATTTTATCTCAGTGTTAGGATGAGCATATTTTACATTTAAGGATGGTTTTGCAAATTCTCACTGATCGTCAATTATTTGCTAAGTTCAGCAAGTGTGAGTTTTTGTTGAGGTACGTTGCTTTCGTTAGCCATATTGTCTTCGACGATGGCATTCAAGTTAATCCTAAGAAGACTAAGGTGGTTAAGAATAGGCCTAGAGCCTTTTCCACTTCATATATACAGAGTTCCTTGGATTTGACCGATTACTATAGAATCTCTGTAGAAGGAATTTAATCTATTGTTTTGCCTTTGATGATGTTGACTCAGAAGAAGGTAAAACTCCTATGGTCAGAAGTTTGTGACAAGAGTGTCCAAAAGTTGAAGGATAGACTCACTTTAACCCCTAATTTGACGTCACCGGAAGAATTGAATGATTTTGTGGTTTATTGTGATGCATCTCGAATTTATCATGGTTGTGTTTTGATGCAACATGAAAAAGTTATTGCTTATGCTTCAAGGCGATTGAACGTGCATGAAAGAAGTTATCCGACTCACGACTCAGAGTAAGCGGTGGTGGTTTTTGTTTTAAAGATTTGGAGACATTACCAATATGAAGTTCATGTGGATCTGTTCCCCGACCCAAAGAGCTTGAAATATGTGTTCACCGAAAAGTACTTAAATCTTCACCAAAGGAGATAGCTTGAATTATGGAAAGATTATGAAATGAGTTTCCTTTATAATCCAGGTAAGGCGAATATGGTGACCGACGCTCTTAGTCGTTATCGATGCGTAGTGTTGCTCATGTGTAGGATGGTAAGAAAGAGTTAGTTTGTGATATTCAAAGATTGGTCTGATTGGGTGTTCTCTTGGTTGATTCCAATGAAGGTGGTGTGATTGTTCAAAATAGGTTGGAATCCTCTCTCTTTACGCATGTGTAAGCTAAGAAAGATCTTGATCTAATGTTGGTTGATTTGAATAAATCGGTTTCCTAAAGATCCATTGAGGCTTTCTTCCAAAAGGGAGATGGTGTTCTTCATTACCAAGATCGATTATTTATTCTGAATGATGATGAGTTGACGAATAATAATTTTAAGGAAGCTCACAGTTTTTGGTATTCTATTTACCCAGGATCCACTAAGATGTAGCGTGATTTGTGGTAAGTCTATTTGTGGAATGGGATGAAGAAGGATATTGCGGAGTTTGTGGCTAAATGACCTAATTGTCAACAAGTGAAAGTTGAGCATCAGAAACATTGTGGTTTGTCTTAAGACCTTAGTATTCCTACTTGGAAGTGGAAAAATCTAAATATGACCTTTATTATGGGTTAACCTTCTACTTGTCGTCAGTTTGATTTGAATTGGGTCATTGTGGACCGAATTACTAAGTCAACTCATTTTCTTCCCTAAAAATTTCATTTTCAGTCGAAGCAAAGCTTTATATTCAGAAAATGATAAAGTTGCATGGAGTGTCTTTGTCCAGTATCTACGATCATTGTATTGATCTTACATCTCAGTTTTGGAGGTCTTTCTAAAAAGGCCTTGGTAATCAAGTGAAGCTTAGCACAACTTTTCATCCTCAAATCAATGTACAAATCGAGCGTACTATTCATACTTTTGAAGATATATTGAGAGCTTGTGTGAAGGGTAATTGGGTTGATCATTTTCCTTCGATTGAGTTTGCTTATAATAATAGTTATCATTCAAGTATACATATGGCTCCAATTATGCTCTCTATGACAGGAGGTGTAGGTCTTTTATCGGTTGGTTTGAAGTTGATGAGGTTGCTATGATAAGGCCCTAGTTAGTACATGAGGCTTTGGAGAAGTTTCGACCTATTCGTGAAAAGTTGAAAATGACTCAAAGTCAACAAAAGTCTTATGCCGATGTTAGAAAAAAGGAAATTGAATTTGATGTTGATGATTGAATTTATTGAAAATCTTACCTATGAAGGGTGTGATGAGGTTCGAAATGAAAGGGAAGCTTAGTCCCCATTATGTGGGCCCATATCATATTTTGAAACGTACTGGCAAAGTGGCCTATAAATTAGAGTTACCTACCAATTTGGCATCGGTATATCTGGTATTCCATGTCTCTTTGATAAAAATGTTTGTTTGAGATCCGATGTCTATAGTGCAAATGGAAAGTTTGGGAGTTAAGGAAATCTTACGTATGAAGATGTTCTAGTTGAAATCTTGGATAGACAAGTATTCTCATCTCTTTCCCCTACTCTTATTCTAGATTGAGGTATTAAGTTCCTCATGATTTGTTCTTTCAAATTCATGCATTTTAGTCTTTGTCATGTTTTCATATGTATGCATGTTCATGAAAACTTGTTTTAAGTTATGATTTAACTTGGATTCAATTTCTCCTAGTTTATGTTCTTTTATATGATTTGTATTCATGTTGGGTTGTTTGATCTATATCCGCACTTTATTCATGCTAGATTGAGTTTCATTCGAGCATGAATGTTCCCAATAGAGAGATATTGTAACACCTCAGAAATTGGAATCAAATTAAAAAGTGAAAGTTGCAGAATAGTGCGTTGATGCATGTTCTACAGAAGCTATCTATGAATCGTAGGGGTACCCCCTAGATGTAACATGGCATATAGAACCTCGAAGGACTCCATACAAGCCACTTAGCATATCATAACATAAGCAATAGAACAATAACAGTAAAAATGCATTTAAAATCTAAAATTTTCATAAAGAAAAGCAGAAGTCTGGACACTAAGTCTCAACATAGCCATCTATTACAATATTTGAATGAAATAGGGCCTAGCCCATACAACATGTCCAAAAAGGGAAATATATGAAACGAAACTACAATATGAGAAATAGCCGTCCTTGAACCATGAGGACTCACCAATAAGCTCGGAAGATAGTCAAGTCCAAGCACTAGCCACTAGAATGATCACCTCGAGAATCGCACCATACACTTGGGGAAAATGTAAGAAAAGTAGGCGTTTGTAAAAAGATGCACTAAGTATGATAGCCATGCATAAAATACTGAAAACATGCTAAAATGGACATTTCATTTGAAAGTATGCAATTTACCAAGTCTAAACATCATCATAGTCGTAGTGGAAAAGCATGTCATAAACATAGTCACCATAATCATCATCATTATAAAAGCCTTTGAGAAATCATATACAAAGCTTATTGAGTAACCATAGTTCATAATTCATATTCTTGTTCTTATTTGTTGTTGTGGGAACTAGCCTTAACCGACATGTGACCATGTGAGCTTAACATGGAATCCGGTGACTCCCTCATCGAAAAGGGGTGTTCTACTTGCTTAAGGTAGAACCATACTCTTAGCTTAGGTGGATCCACTAGCTAATAACCTATTGGGGCGCATAGTTTATGGGATAAGGAGATTGCTACTAGAAATACGGACTCAACTAGCGTATAAGATTTCCATCTCATGAGACATACTTTGGGAACCCGAACTCAACTAGCGTAAAAGGATCCCATTGGAAGCCGGACTCAACTAGTGTGAAAGCTTCCATCTCATATACAATATCCACTCGATGCTAAGCATTAATTCCCACGGATTACATATAAAGTCTTGACTTAAATTCATATTCATGGAAAAATGTCTTGAAACTCAATCCAACATAATTCATAGGATAGCTCTTTGATCATGCGTGAGAATAACCTTTCACCGTCCATGTCTACATATAGATTCAATAGGTGAGCAAGCCTTTCAACCTTAGAATCATCATATTGTGAGAAAACCTTTCACATCATACCATGTTAATGCATAAGTGTGTATATGAGAATATCCTTTCCACAACACAAGAACTACATCATAATCATAGACACTTCACTCTCAAAGTGTTCATAAAGCATACACATATATTTCATAAGAACATGCATAATTCACATATTTGCCCTTTCAAGGTTCAAAGTTCACTTACCATCAACACATCTAGAATTCACTACATTAGACATGGATATCATCATAATTCAAGTAACTCAATCACAACTTGCATAATTTTCATAACATTCTTCCATCACCAACAAAGTCCCACATCACAAGATCATAATTGGGAAATTTAGGGATTTCATGGGTTCTTGGGGGAATTCATCATAAAAACCATAAGAAATCATTAATACATGCATAATATAACATAATTCAATCATTAGAATCGATTTTGAAAGGAACCCATGATTTTGGAATCAAACCCTAACTTTTGGAGATTTTTATCTTTGAAATTGAGATTTTGAAGGGACTCCATGGATGAAGAGCTACCATACCTTATCAATGAAGTCCAATGAATTTGGTGTGAAGAACCTTGCTTCCTTAACACTAGCTCAAACTTCCTTCTTCTTCTTTTTCTTCTAGTTCTTGAGAGAGAATATTTGGAGAGGTTGAAGTTTTGAGAATAGATTTGAGTTTTAGGATTAATGAGTTGGAAGACTTAATTTAGGGGTCTAAAATCCTTATATAGGTGGTCTAAATTAGGCTAAATTGACACCACTTAATATTAATTAAAATCGGAAAACACCAAAGATCCCCTAAACTAACCACCAAAACTGCCCAAGGTCACCACCCACGAGACCACAACCACGGGGAGTAGGTTGACCTACGGCCCGTACTGGTTGGGCGTGGTTGGTTACAGGGAGTTGGCAACTTGGACCCTGACCCACGACTCCCCAATCCACGGACCGTGGACCCATCCACGAGGAGTGGGTCCGAGTCTCGTGGTTCACTACCTTAGGTAGTACCATGGGCTGATCCACGACTATCCACCCACCAACGGGGAATGGGTCCTGCCGTTGGTCACTGCCAAGCAGTTTCTAGGGTCCTCCTCAAGGGCCCATGGTTGGTCCTTGAGGGGTGATACCTTAACGTTCTAACACGACAACCTCTATTTTTAAGTACGGGGAGTTACATTCATGACTCTAACCGTCACGTTAAGCTCTAGTTTAGCCTACTAATTTCCGGGGTGTTAAAATATATCCCCCTTGGGAACATTCGTCCTTGAATGACGATCTAGTCACCTTACGGAAGTAAAGACTCAAGACTAGCAGCCTATCATGCATGCAACATCAAAATAATGCACAATTCAAAGGAGGAAACTTCAACTCCATCTCAAACCTAATCAATGCATCACAAAGAAGTAGGAACTACATCTAACAACCCACTATGCATGAAAATTTAACATTTCTCGTATTCATAGGAGGAACTACCTTCTCCAAACTAAAAGCATGCTCTACACAATCTCATGGAGCCCTTAAGCAACATATTTTCAAATAAAACACATCTAAAGCATGTTCAACAAGTCATTTCATGAAGCATATAGGAAACTCTTACTCAATGCACAACAACATGAGGAAAATCAATCATAAAAACTCATTTTCTTACTAAACATAAATTTCTTCTTCAAGAATATGCTTAACATAAGGAAATCATGAAAAACTCAGATAACACACATGACTCCCAAAATAAGGAAAACTCACGAGAAACTATTTACCTCAAGCTAGGGTAGGAGTAAAAGGAAAAAGATGAGGATAGCGGGACTTGATATCGGCCTCGGCCTCCCAAGTAGCACCCTCAACTAAATGATTTCTCCACAAAACCTTCACAGAAGCTATTTCCTTGTTTCTCAACCTCTTAACTTACCGATCTAGAATCTCTACCAGAACTTCCTCATATGAAAGACTTTCATCAACCCCCAACCGTTCTAAGGGAATAATGGATGCCGGATCTCCAACACACTTCTTGAGCATGGAAACATGAAACACCGGATGCACCAAAGCCAACTCACTTGGCAAATCTAACTCATAGGCAACTTTATCAATAAGCCTCAAAATTTGGTATGGGCCTACATACCGGGGACTAAGTTTTCCTTTCTTGCAAAATCTCATCACACCCTTCATAGGTGAGATTTTCAAATAGACCCAATCGTTAACTTCAAATTCTAGATCCCTTCTCCTCACATCGGCATAAGACTTTTGCCGTCTTTGCGCCGCCCTTAATCTATCTCTAATGAGTCAAGCTTTCTCAATGGCCTTTAGAACCAATTCGGGACCTATCAAAGCCATTTCCCCTACCTCAAACCAACCTATAGGAGATCTACACCTCCTACCATACATGGCCTCAAATGGAGCCATACCAATACTTGAGTGATAGCTATTATTGTTTGCAAACTCTACCAATGGAAAATGGTCATCCCAATTACCTTTAAAGTCAATCACACAAGCCCTTCACATATATTCCAAAGTTTTGATGGTGTGCTCCGCTTGCCCATCGGTTTGGGGATGAAAAGACAAACTAAGCTTAACCTTGGTGCCTAGGCCCTTTTGAAAAGACCTCCAAAAATAAGAAGTAAATTGAGGGACACAATCGGAAATAATGGATAAAGGCACTCCATGCAACTTCACCATTTCTCTTATGTACAACTTGGCATAGTCCTCCGCAGAATAGGAAACCTTGACTGGATAAAGTGACCTGACTTTGTCGTCCGATCTAGAATAACCAAAATAGAGTTATGTTGCCTCCAGGTGCAAGGCAAACCCACAATAAAGTCTATATATATCTCTTCCCACTTCCAAGTAAGGATACCTATATCTTGGGATAAGCCTCCCGACCTTTGATGCTTGACCTTAACTTGTTCACAATAAGGACATTTAGCCACAAACTCCGTAATATCTTTCTTCATCCCATTCCACCAATAGACCTCCCGCAAGTCACGGTACATCTTGGTGGCTCCCAGGTGAATAGAATACCGAGAACTATGAGCTTCCGAAAAGATTAGCTCTTTAAATAGGTCTTTAAATGAAGGGTAAAATGACGATTTAATGAACTATGAGCTTTCAAAAAGAATACCGAGAACTATGAGCTTCCGAAAAGAATACCAAGAACTATAAGATTTAAATCTTTTTGATTAAACACATATGGCAAACTCTTGTGGTCGGTAAACACATCTACATGAACAACATACAAATAATGCCTCCAAATCTTTAAGGCAAAAACAACCACCGCTAGTTCAAGGTCATGGGTAGAATAATTCTTCTCATGAATCCTAAGTTGCCTTGAGGTATAGGCAATGACTTTCCAATTTTGCATAAGCACACACCCTAACCCAATTCTTGAGGCATCACAATAAACCACAAAACCATCTGTCCCTTCCGGTAAGGTCAACACCGGGGAGGAAGTAAGTCTATCCTTCAACTCTTGGAAACTCTTCTCACATAATTAAGACCATATAAACTTAGCCTTCTTTTGAGTCAAAGCCGTCAATGGAGAGGCAATAGAAGAAAACCCATCGACAAACCTTCGGTAATAACCGGCTAAACGCAAGAAACTTCTAATGTCTGAAGGAGTTAGAGGTTTAGGTCAACCTTTGACCGCATCCGTCTTCTTAGGATATACCTCAATACCCTTATTTGAAATAATATAACCAAGGAAAGCTACGGACCTTAACCAAAATTCACATTTTCTAAACTTTGCAAAAAGTTGTTGGTCCTTAAGAACTTGCAATACAATCCTTAAATGATCAACATGTTCATTCTCATTTTTCGAATAGATCAAAATATCATCAATGAACACAATCACAAACATGTCAAGATATTATCTAAACACACTATTCATCAAATCCATAAACGCCACCCGAGAATTAGTCAACCCGAACGACATTACCAGAAACTCATAATGACCATACCGAGTTTGAAAATCCATCTTTGAAATGTCACCATCTCTCACCCTCAATTGGTGATAACCCGACCCAAGGTCAATCTTAGTGAAATAACTTGCCCCTTGAAGTTGATCAAATAATTCATCTATCCTCGGAAGAGGATACTTATTCTTAATAGTCACATTGTTCAACTGACGATAGTCAATACACATACGAAGAGAACCATCCTTTTTCCTAACGAACAGAACTGGAGCACCCCATGGAGAGATACTCGGTCGAAGGAAACCCTTATCCAACAGATCTTTCAATTGTTCTTTCAACTCTTTTAATTCTGTCGGGGCCATACGATAAGGAGGAATAGAGATAGGTTGCGTATCTAGGAGAAGGTCAATACCGAAGTCTATTTCCCTTTCGGGAGAAATACAGGTAAGTCATCTGGAAACACTTCCGAAAACCTATTTAAAACGGGGACCGACTCAAGAGAAGGGTTTTGGAATCTACATCCCTCACCCTAACTAGATGATAAAAGCAACCCTTAGAAATCATCTTTCTAGCTTTAACACAAGAGACAAACTGGCCCTTAGGCATATAATTCCCCCCCCCCCTTCCACTCTAGGACAGTCTCATTCGGGAACTGAAACTTGACTACAGGAATTCTACAATCAATAGAAGCATAACATGAGTGCAGCCAATCCATTCCAAGAATAACATCAAAATCTAACATATCAAGCTCTACCAAGTCAACAAGAGTAACTCTATGGGACAAAGAAACAAGACACTTTCTATATATCTCTTTAGCCACTATAGAATCACCAATAGGAGTAGAGACAGAAAAAGGATATAACAACACATCGGGGAGCACATCAAATCCCATAGCTACATATGGCGTCACAAAAGACAAAGTAGCACCGGGATCAAGTAAAGCATATACATCAAGTTGAAAAACTTTCAACGTACCAGTAACCACATCGAGAGAACTCTCTTTCTCACCGTGAGTCTGAAGTGCATAGAAGTGGTTTTGCTTAGGAGCGCTAGTACACGAACCACTTGGACCGGACGAAGGATAGGGTTGAGCCCTACGATGATTATCTCCCTCAGACTTAGCAACCGAAGGACAATTCCTTATCTTGTGATCCATCTTACCACAACCAAAACAAGCATTGGAACCCGCTAGACATTTACCTTCATGCTTTCTTCCACACTTAGCACAGTTAGGCAAAGAAGGACCATTACCACCTCCTTGAGGCTTAGCGTTAGACACCCTTTCATTGTTGAACCTTGGGGAAGCCTTAGAAGAACCTTTATCGAAACCTTGAACGACCACGTCCACCGGACCTAGAGTATGGATAGTTACCATTATCCGTTCTTGCCCTCTTTGTTTCTCTAGACCTTTCTTTGAGCTTTTCCTTTTAAATTTGTTGGGCATGGACCATGAGACGAGAAATATCCATGTCATGGACAAGCATATCCGTACGGAACTCTTTCACTACCAATTCAGACACACCCGAAATGAACTTGCTCATTCTTGCCCTAGAGTCGGCAACTACTGAAGGAGCATACTTAGACAATTGAGTGAACGTTAAAGAATATGCTTTCACACTCATGCTTCCTTGTCGGAGATTGATAGATTCAAGCACTTTCGCCTCCCTCATCTCAAGTGGAAAGAACCTATCAAGAAAAGTTGACTTCAACCTTTCCCATTCTAGGAGACCTGCATCTACCGGTCTTGCTTCCTTCCATTGGTTGAACAAAATTTTAGCAACCCCTGTTAGTTGGTAACCGGCCAATTCCACCTTCTCTATCGGAGTCACTCCCATGATAGGCAACACCTTATAGACCTCGTCAATGAACTATTGAGGATCTTCCTCAACCTTAGAACCATAGAATCCCGGAGGATTCATCCTTGTGAAGTACCTCACTCTAAAAGCCGTCGTATCCACATATGGGTTCACGGGGTTCACAACTTCCCTATTGGCTTGGGCCATCAAGGCTTGAACCAACACTTGAAAAGCCGTCCTAAACTCTGCATTTGTCACTTGGTCGGCCAAAGGGTCAACCAAAGCTTGAGGAGGAGCTCGTTGGTTAATCTCTTCTCCCTCGGTCCTTCTAGCAAAAGCTCTTCTAGTAGTCATATCTTGTAGACCATCGGGTAAGGATTAGGAGAAAGACCTTATAGAGTGAAACTCTATCGCAAGACTTAAAGAAATGAAGAAGTGAAGTTTCCTAAGCATCTAATAGCTTCTAAGTCAGAAATGTGGCGCGCTTCATACTTATGAACAAGACTCGACTAGACGTGGTTTTGAGACATCCTAGAACCATTCTAAGCCTTGTGCTCTGATTACCAAGTTTGTCACGACCAAGGGGTATACCCTAGACGTAATATGGCATACAAGACCCCGAGAGGCCTCATATAAGCCACTTAGCTTTCATAACATAAGAAAATATAAATGAGCGGGGATTAAAAATATTTTTCAACCAACATCAAAGTTTTATATCAAAAGTGGATGTCTATTACACTATGTCTCAAACCATTTAAAACATGAATATCTTGGGACACAACCCATACATCAATGTTCAAAACATAAAATGAAAGAACATAAGAGAAATGGTGGCTATATCCTCAAATTTTATGAGGACTCATTAATCTTCAAGTCTTGTTTCTACTAAGATCCTAGCCACGGGGATAAGAGTCGAGATCGTTGGACCCTACATTTGAATAAGAAATGTAGGCAAGAGTATACGTTAGTACAAACATGTACTAAATATGATAGCTAGCATAAACATCAACATAAACATAAGATTTAGACAATATAGGTCATAAAGCATAATCAATACACATAATAGATCATATCAACATAGGTGGAATACTTCTTGAAGTATCCTTAAATTAACCTTACTCATCATGGAAGGCAACTCAATCAACAATCCCAGCACATCATTCATCATAACATAGTCTAGCTTATCTGTTATAGACATGGGGAATCGCCTCTTGCCTTACTATAAAGGAACATAGGTAGTCTCCTCTAGTCCTTTTTAACATATGGTCATGGGTATTCGTCTCTTGTCCAAGTCATATCCTAAGAACGTGTGGAATCACCTCTTGTTCAACTTTGAGGAATAAGGGTAATCGCCTCTTTATTATATTCTAGGGAATACGGGTAATCACCTCATATCCATCTCATTTAGAGGTCATGGGTAATCGCCTCTAACCTCATCAATTTCTTAGTCTTTAGCCTTAGATTCATTTTAGGTGAGCAGTCCTTTCTCCTAGAATCATTCAACTTGTGAAAGCCTTTCACATTCATAACATAAGAAATTCATGTGGGAACTATCTCTTCCACAACAATTACATTAGAAATCAACAATTGACAACATAAGCTTTACTCTCAAAGAACTATATCTCATATTCATTCTATATGCTTCACTCTCAAGCAATTCAATATCTTAATCATCTCATAAGCTTCAATTCTAATGTATCTCATCAATCCTAGATAGAATACATCTAAGCCCACAAATTCTCCTTTCAAGGCATAAAACCCATTTACATAAATTTCACCTTTCAAAAATGGGTTAGGCATGGGCACATGTAAATTCATCCTAAAACATGTATTCCTATCAATTCAATTATAAACAATCATAACCCACTCAATTGGATCAACATTCATCAATACCCAAAACATTGGAAGAAAACACTAACGCAAATTGGGGAAATTCATCTTTTCAATTGGGGATTCTTAGGGACTCCATGGAAGAAAGGATTACATGGATTAAAAACCATCATAGCTTAATTAAAAAGCCCACAAATTCTTGAGGAATGGGGACTTGACCTTGATCCTAGCTTGAACTCTTTCTTGTTCTTCAAGTTCTAGAGAGAGAAATATTTGAGAGGAAGACTTTAAATTTCTTTTAGATCTTGAGAGAATGGGTCGTAGATTGGGGAAATTTTAGAGTAGACTACATATATAGGTCTTTAGATGAATGGTAAAATAACGTAGTAAAGCATTAAAATATTTGAAAAGACCCAAAAGACCCCAACTTAAAACCGACAAGTACTGTTCGCTGAGGCTCGCCGAAGGTCACTTGGCGAATAGCCAAATTGACCCTTGCCTCGCCTAAATTTACAGTGAGTTGGCTTAAAATCCATCTAATTAGGCGATGGGGAGGAGACCTTGGGCAACGCACCAACTGGAACAACGAGCCCTACTTAGCGAGGGTGGTTCCATTTGGCGGATCGCCAAGTCACTCGGCGTTTACACCCCACTTTCGCCGAGTTAGCTAAGGAATGAAATTTTTTCCCTTCAATAAGTCCGAGGTTTTACAATAATCCTCCTCCGAATAAGAAATCTTGACGGGAATGAAATGAGCCGATTTCGTCATTCTATCTACTATAACCCAAATCGAGACATATTGTCGCCGGGTGCGAGGCAACCCAAGGCTGAAGTCCATATTCAAATCCTCCCACTTCCAAGTAGGATTGCTAATGTCTTGGGATAAACCTCCTGGTTTCTGATGCTCAACTTTCACTTGTTGACAATTGGGACATTTAGCCAAAAAATCCTCAATATTCTTCTTCATCCCATTCCACCAATAGATTTCCCGCAAGTCATGGTACAACTTGGTGGCTCCCGGGTGAATGGAATATCGAGATCTATAGGCTTCTGACAAGATGTGTTCTCTCAAGTCGTCTACATTAGGGACACACAAATGACCTTGATATCTAAGTACTCCATCTCCCACTTTGGAGAAAGCCTCTACGAAATTCTTAAGCATCGCTTCCTTTAATTCAACCAAAGTCGGATCAAGACCTTTCTTGGCTTTCACATCCGCCACGAAAGAAGATTCTGACCCATTGTGAACCATAACACCACCCTTGATAGAGTCCATTAACTGAACACCCAACCGGAAACATCTATGAACATCTTGAACCAACTCATTTTCATCACCTTCAATATGAGCAACACTACCCATAGACAACCGACTAAGAGCGTCCCCCACTATATTCGCCTTACCAGGGTGATAGAGAACACTCATATCATAGTCCTTCAACAACTGAAGCCACCTTCTTTGGCGAAGATTTAGATCCTTATGATTAAACACATATTGTGAATTCTTATGGTCGGTAAAAACACCCATATGAACACCATGCAAATAGTGCCTCCAAATCTTTAGGGTAAAACAACCGCCGCTAGTTCAAGGTCATGGGTAGGATAATTCTTCTCGTGAATCTCAAGTTGCCTTGAAGCGTAGGCAATAACTTTTCCATTTTGCATAAGTGCACATCCTAGCCCAATTCTCGAGGCATCACAATAAAACAAAAAACCATTAGTCCCTTTCGGTAAATTCAACACCGGAGCGGAAGTAGGTCGATCTTTCAATTCCTGAAAACTCTTTTCAGATACTTCGGACCATATGAACTTAGCCTTCTTTTGAATCAATGCTGTCAATGGAGAGGCAATCAACGAAAATCCCTCAACAAACCTTATGTAGTAACCAACCAAACCGAAGAAGCATCTAACATCCGAAGGGAATAGTGGTCTAGGCCAATTTTTAACTGCATCCGTCTTCATAGGATCTACCTCAATACCCTTACTTGAAACAATATGACCAATAAAAGCTACGGACCTTAGCCAAAACTCGCATTTGCTAAACTTTGCAAAGAGTTGTTGGTCCTTGAGAATTTGCAACACAATCCTTAAATGATTGATGTGATCATCCTTACTTATCGAATAGATCAATATACCATCAATGAACATAATCACAAACATGTCAAGGTATTCTCCAAACACCCTATTCATCAAATCCATAAATGCCGCCGGAGCATTAGTCAAACCAAACAACATTACCAAAAACTCATAATGACAATACTAATTTTGAAAAGCCGTCTTCAGAATTTTATCTTCTTTCACTCTCAATTGGTGATAACCCGATCGAAGGTCAATCTTGGAGAAGTAACTCGCCCCTTAAAGTTGGTCAAACAAGTCATCTATCCTTGGGAGAGGATACTTATTCTTAACGGTAACCTTGTTCAACTGCCTATAGTCAATACACATATGAAGAGAACCATCCTTCTTTCTAACAAACAAAACAGGAGCACCTCATGGAGAGATAACTCGGTAGGATGAAACCCTTATCCAACAAATCTTTCAATTGCTCTTTCAACTCCTTTAGTTCTGCCGGAGCCATTCGATAAGAAGAAATATAGATAGGTTTCGTATCTGGGAGAAGGTCAATACCAAAGTCTATTTTCCTTTGGGAGGAATACCGGGTAAATCATCAGGGAACACTTCTGGAATCTCATTAATCATGGGACCGACTCAAGAGTAGGGGTTTCAGAATCTGCATCCCTCACCATAACTAATTGGTATATGCAACCCTTATAAATCATCTTTCTAGCTTAAAGACAATGGACAAACTGACTGTTATGCATAGAATTTGCCCCTTTCCGATCTAGGATAGGCTCATTCGGAAATTGAAACTTGACTACATGAGTTCTACAGTCAATAGAAGCATAACATGAATACAACCAATCCATACCAAGGATAACATCAAAATCTAGCATATCTTGTTGTACACCATCAACAAGAGTAACTCTATAGGACAGGGAAATGGGACACTTTCTATAGACCCTCTTAGCCACAATAGAATCACCAACTGGAGCAGAGATAGAAAAAGGATCTAACAACACATCCGGAAGAACATCAAACCTCATAGCCACATATGGTGTCACAAAAGACAAGGTAGCACCGGTGTCAAGTAAAGCATAAAAATCAAGTTGGAAGACTTTCAACATACCGATAACCACATCGGGAGAACCCTCTTTTTCAACATGAGTCTGATATGCATAGAATAAGTGTTTCTTGGTAGCATTGGAACCTGGAAGACTAGGAGGAGCTTGCTTACCCTTTCTTCCTTTAGCCGTAAGCATCTGGAAATCCCTCATCTTATGACCACTTTTACCACAACCGAAGCAACCGTCCGTGCCGACTAAGCACTTAACCTCGTACTTCTTTTCACACGTAGCATAAGTAGATATAGGCAATGAAGATGCACTACCATTTCCTCCTTGAGGCTTAGGATTAGACACCTTATCTTTGTTGAACTTAGGAGGAGCATTGGGGGAACCTTGGCCGAAAAACCTTTGTCTAAACTTAGAACGACCGTGTCCATTGGACCTTGAATGAGAGAAATTACCATCACCAGTTTTAGCCCTCTTTTCCTCTCTACACTTTTCCTTAAGTTTCTCCTCTTCGATTTTTTGAAAATGAACCATGAGATGAGAAATATCCAAGTCACTTATGAGCATGGCGGTACGACATTCTATAACCACCATTTTAGACACTCCTGAGACGAACTTACTCATCCTTGCGCTATGATCGAAAACCATGGTGGGAGCATCTTGAGATAGTTGTATGAACTTCAGAGAATATTCCTTCACACTCATACTTTCTTGACGAAGGTTGATGAATTCAAGCACCTTTGCCTCCCTCATCTCATGGGGAAAGAACCTATCAAGGAAAGCAACTTTGAACTTTTCCTAATTGAGAGGACCCGCATTTTCTGGTCTCCCTTCCTTCCATTGGGTTAACAAAATTTGACCAATACCCTTAAGTTGATAAGAGGACAACTCCTCCTTTTCCACCGGAGTCACTCTCATAATCATTAATACCTTGTAAACCTCATCAATGAACCTTTGAGGATCTTCCTCAACCATGGAACCATGAAACTCTGGAGGATTTATTCTAGTGAAGTCCTTCACTCTAGATGTCGTCGTACCCACATTTGAGTTCACGGGGACCACAACCTCCCTAATGGCTTGGATCATCATGGATTGGGCCAATACTTGAAAAGTAGCCCTAAACTCTGCATTGGTCACTTGCTCGGCCAAAGGGTCGACCGGAACTTGAGGAGCTTGAGGAGGAGCTTCTTGATTTGCATTCTCTCCTGCATTCCTTCTAGTATAAGCTCTTTGAGTAGTCATGTCATGTAGAGCATCTGATAAGAATTAGCAGAACAACCTTTTAAACTCTATCACATGACTTCAGAATAATGAAAGAAGTGGAGTTTCCTAAACATCTTGTAGCCTCTCATTCATAAATGTGGAGCGCTTCACACTCATGAACAAGACACTTCTCGACATGGCTTATGAGACTTCTTAAGACCTTTCTAATCCTTGTGCTCTGATTACCAAGTTTGTCACGACCCAAGGTAGCCCCTAAGCATAACATGGTGTATAAGACCCCGAGAGGCCCCATACAAGCCCCCTAGCATTGATAACATAAGAAATAGACAGAGTTTTGAAAGACAGTTCTAATACATCAAGTTTTATAAAGAAAAGAGGAAATCTAAACATCGTCTCAATATCCATCTAGTACATAAGAATGAAATTGGGCCTAGCCCATACATCATGTCCAAAATTGAAAATAAGGAAACACTGAAAACAAAGAAAGTCTGGTCCTCGAAGCATGAGGACTCACCAAAGCTCGAAATTTCTCAGAGCAACCTTTAGCCATGAAACAGGAACCCTGACTGTCAGACCTTACATTTGAGAAAATTTAGGAAAGAGTATGTGTTAGTATAAAATATGTACCAAGTATGATAGCCATGCATAACAACATTTAGAAACATGATAAATAAAGGGACAATTTCCATGACATGCAATGACCAAGCTAAAACATGAATATAAAGAGTTAGAAAACATAAGTCGTAAAACAAGGTCAATGCAAGCTAACATCTTCAAAACATTCATGAGATACTTATAAAGTTACCTTCGTTCATTATTGTGGGAGATTTACCTTTAACCGACATATACCATGTGAGCTATCAACACGTAATCTGGTGTCTACCCCACACCGAAAAGAGGTGTCCTACTTGCCAATGTAAGACCATGAACTTCTAGCTTATGTGGATCCACTAGCTAATGTCTATCTAATACAATCATCCTATGGGGGGACATAGCTATGGGATAAAGAGATTGCTTCTAGAAACCCGACCTCTACTAACGGGATAGCTCCCATCTCAATATCCTTTTGGTGCTAAGCGTGAATCCCACGGAATAGTCATTTTCTTATCTTGTTCTTATTAAGGGCACGTCATCTTGCCAATCCAAGCTAAGTAATATGCAATCCATGGATAACCAATCCAAGCTAGGTTTCATTAGAATAGCTCCTAAAATCTTTGATTCGATGTGTAGTTGAGAAAACCTTTAAACCCTAAGTTTATGTGAGAATGTCCTTTCACAAATCATGCTTTTATGTGTATATGAGAAATCCTTTCACAACACAACAAATGACAATATTGATACTTCACTTTCAAAGTATCCTTAAAACAATTACATCAATTTCATGAAAACATGCTTAATTTTATAAACTTTTCTTTCATAATTCAAAACCCACATCATATGATCATAAATTGGAAAATATGGGGATTGCATGGGTTCATGGGGGATCATCATAAAAACATGAGATTAACTCAATTCATGCATAAAGGATCATAGATCAATCAATTAAATCAATGATTAAGAGAACCCATAACATGGAAAAACTAACTCAATTGGGGATTTCTATCTTTGAAACTTGAAGAATTTAGGAACTCCTTGAATGAAAGGAATCCATGAATGAAAACTATCATACCTCAATGCCAAAATCTTAACTTCAATGGGGGAATTGGAGACTTGACTTGAAACCCTAAGCTGATCCCTTCTTCTTAATCTTTCTAGAGAGAGAAATATTTTGAGAGGAAGACTTGTTCTTCTTTTGTAAAATTGAGAGAATGATTGCAATTGGGGAAATTGGGGGTGAAAACACTTATATATGGGTTTTGGTGAAGGGTGAAATGACATAGTATTAGGATTAAAATAATTAGGAAAAGACCAAAAAGCCCCTGAAAATAATAATTGCCGACGCAGACGATGGCCAGACCGACAGTCCGTTGGTCAAACTACAGACCATCATGTTAGGGCGTCGTTTGGATCAGAGGCCTTGATCGAAAGACCTCCATCCACGGACCGTGGTTCCAACGACGGTTCGTTAGTCCAGGCCTTGGATCACAACATTTGATCCTGAATTTTCTCTAAGTCTGGGACTCACCTACGAATCCTATCTATGATTCGTGCATTGAACGACGGACCGTTGAAAAATACAGAAAACTTAACATTTTAGAAAAACTTACTTGGCCAACCACATACCTACCTACGGAACATACATCGAACGACGGACCATATGTGGAATCCATCGTCCTGGCACCAAATTTCTTAAAGGCTGAAATTCTACCATTTCTAGAATCTGAGGTGTTACACTCTGGGCCGAGTATCCCATGCCTACGGGGCGGGTAGGCTGAACCTACGGGGTAGGATATATGTATTGTACCACAAAGCATCAGATTGGCATTGATTCATGGCACACCTATGGAGCGTCATATATATATTGTACCAAAAAGCCTCAAATTTACGTTGATTCATGGCACATGTACATTCAGACAATTCAGATCTGATTAACATTGGGATCCAAGTAAGGGGGCTAATATGGGGATTTAGTGACTATTTGTGCTTGTTAGGACCTATAGGGATTGTGTACCGTTTGTAAATGTCGGGCTTATGGGGGCCAGGTTTGGTTATTGCTTGTTACGTGCTTATATTTTCATGTTATAGGGAGTTAAGGTATTGTACTTTGGTTTCACCCTTGCCCTTTTCGGTCAGTACTTATTCTTAAGTTTCATTTTTACTTTACCTTACATGTTCGGTACATTATTTTGTACTGATTCCCCTTGCTTGGTGGCGCTGCATTCATGCCTGCAAGTTCTTATCGGCAACAAGATAGACTTGCAAAGTAGCCCAACCTCCTATCAAGCAGATTGATTAACTCCTTTCTTCCTGGGGTTTCCAGAGCTCTAGAGGTTTGCTTATTTTTTTTCTTTTTCAATATTTGGGTATGCCGGGGTACTGTCCCGTCCAAATGTTATTTTAGTAGAGGCTTGCAGACTAGTGTGTTGGGTTGCTAGTCATGTTATTTGTCATGTTGGCCTTGCTTTCTAGTCGGCTGATGTTTGATAGTTTCTTGACATATTGTTTATATTTTTTTCCTATTTTTAGTTTCTGTATAGAGATCATGGTGGATTTGATAGTCCACATAGATTTTATACTTTCCTAGATACCATGGTGGCCTTGAGGGCCCAAACAGTCTTCTATGCTAGTTGGTTATTACTTTATATAAACAGTTCGGAGTAGCTATTTTCCTTGCAGATTTGTTGATAGGGGCCTTGCTGGCCGTTGGTTTATTTTTAAGCCGAGATATGCTTGTTTGTTTTCTTAACAGTGTGTGGCTGCCATGCACCGTTAGCAAGTGGTCAGAAGAGTCGGCTCAGGCCTATGTTTAGGCATGAGGTGCTAGTTGCGTCCTTGATATTAAGGTGTGAAAAACATGATATCAGAGCAATGGCGTATCCTAGGGAGTCTAGAAGTCGTGTTAAGTAGAGTCTTCTTTATAAATGTGTTGTGCACCATATTCTATAAGAAAGAAGCTACATATATAATTTTGGAATGTTACCCTTCGTTAACTCAAATCGTGCTATACAGCTGAGTCATAAGGGTTGAGTTCTTTCGATTACGATTGCCACTGAGTGTGTACTATAGCAGCACTTACTAATGACCTAGACATATCGAAGATTTAGGATATTATAGAGAACAGATAGGGTTTAACATCAGCAATATACATTTAAGAGGATGAAGGAGAATAGGCCCATCGGGTTTCAAACAAACACTCAGGCTGGTCCCAACATTGGTATTCAAAGAGGCCAACAGGATCACGATCACAACAATCCCTTGGTACCAGGTCAGATTGATAGGGTCAGTCAGGTTTCGATGAAAGATCCCGAGTGTCTTCCTCGCAAGAGTACTGTCACCTAGAGTAGTCAAGATAAATTCTGTAAGTTATGATATTTGTGGTGGATCACATATTTATAGTTTTCACACAAAAGGTTATGCTTATGTCTTTGAGGATAATATACAGAGATATTCTCCATTCAGAGACTAGTAAGGTTCAGGACAGAGGGCCGGATTAGTAGTAGATTCATCTCCTTTTTTACATTTTGTAGGGAGAGGGCCACAATTTTTGCCAGGTAGAGGTTAAGGTATAGGGGAATCATCTAGTTCTGGAAGTGGCTAGAAGTGTATTTATGCATTGACAGGTATACTGACCATTGGTTCTCACTCTATTTATGCTTTGATAAATCCAGGCGCAACATTATAATATGTTACTCCATTTATTTCTAAGAAGTTTTTCATTGTACAAGAGTCATTGAGATGACTTTTTGTTGTATCTACTCTAGTTGGTCACTCCATTATGGCCAAAAGGGTTTATTGGTGGTGTATTGTAGAGATTGTTGGCCAACTCTCCTCTGAGTCATGATAGAGCTGGATATGCTAGACTTTTATATTATTAGGGCCATGGATTTGCTGATATCTTGTTATGCCAATATCTTTTCAGATTTGTCGAGCTAAGATTATTAGATTCCATATAGTTTGAGAGGGGAAGGGTAATACTGCAATGCAAAAAGATACATTCATTTCATATACCCAGGCGAGGATTTTTTTTGCTAAAGGTTGCATTTATCATATTGTTAGGGTTTAGGATGTCGACATTGAATCGCCAACCATACAATCTATATAGGTGGTTGATGAATTTCCAAATGTCTTTCTAGATGAGCTCCCTGGTATTTTCTTAAAACTTGAGATTAATTTTGCTATTGATACATTACCATATGTCCAACCAATATCAATTCCACCATGCAGAATGGTACCAGTAGAATAAAAGGAATTGAAGGAGCAGCCAAAAGACATTATGTAAGGGCTTCATCAAGCCAAGTGTGTCATCAAAGGGTACATAATAATTATTTGTGCTTAAGAGAGATGGTTCATTGATTATATTTATAGACTACAAACAACTAAATAAGGTGACTGTAAAGAACAAATATCAATTTTCAAAGATTGACGACTCTTTTGACTAGTTACAGGGTCACACATGTTACTCAAAGTTTGATTTAAGTTCAGGTTACTATAAGGTGTGAGTTTGGGAGAGTGATATTCTGAAGACAGCCATCAGGACCAGATATGGTCATTTTGAGTTTCTTGTGATATCTTTCAAATTAATGAATGTCCCAATATAATTTATAGACCTTATGAACAGCATATTCAATCCATTCATAGACAAGTTCGTGATTGTTTCCATTGATGATATTTAGGTATATTCACGATCACAGGAGGAGCATAGGGACAATCTCGAAGCAGTATTTCAGGTATTCTGAGGTTAAAGATTGTATGGTAAGATCTCATAGTGTGACTTCTTATTGCTTTCTAGGGACTTCTTGGGCCATATTATATCAAATGTTGCTATACATGTTAATATGCAGAAGTTTGAGGTCGTGAAGACTTGGCTTAAACCCATGACCCCAATAGAAGTTCATAACTTTCTAGGGTTAGCAGCTCAATAGTAGGAGCCTTTAGTCATTAGAATAGTAAAAGATAGAATCCTTGGAACTAGACATCGATTATGTGTTCTAGATGTTGCAGGTCTTCGACAACAAATTATGGCAGAAATAAACTATTCTCGATATTCTATTCACCCAGGTTCTATTAAGATTTATCATCATACTAAAGATATTTACTAGTGGCCTTTGATGAAGAAACACATTGTTAAGTTCATGGCACAGTTCCTAATTGTCAGTAGGTAAAGTTCGAGCACCACACACCAAGTGGGCCGACTCAAGAGATTCCCATTCCAATGTTGATGTAGAAGGCAATAAATATGGACTGTGTTACAAGTTTGCATCGGTAACAATAGAAGTTTGATTCTATTTCGGTAATTATCGACAGACTGTCAAAATCAGTTTATTTCTTGTCGGCGAGGACCATATTTTCATCAATATTTTCATCTCAAGATTTTGCAATTGTATACATTAGAGAGATTTTTAGATTTCATGGTGTCCATGTATCGATAATCTCACACAGGGGACCACCATTTACAGAACATTTCTTAAAATCTTTCTAGAAGAGTCGGGGTATGCTGGTAAACCATAGCATAGCATTTCATTCTCATAATGAAGGCCAAGCTGAAAGTACATTCTAGACGCTCAAGAATATGTTACAGGCATGTGTTCTAGAATTCAAATCAAATTTGAATGATCACTTTCAAATCATCAAGTTTTTTTTATAATAACAGATATCATTCCAACATCGATATGGCATTGTATGAGGCTTTATATGGAAGAAAATTTAAATTTCCTCTTTGTGGATTCAAGGTTGGAGAATCGGGATTTCTTGAACAAGACTTAGTGTCGCGGGACATGGAACAGCTTAGGCTTATTATAGAGCGGTTTTTGATAGGTGAGACTTGGAGTTTTATGTTGATGATCAGGTTTTTCTGAAAT
The DNA here is from genome assembly GCA_029582245.1 of Solanum etuberosum. NCBI lineage: Eukaryota > Viridiplantae > Streptophyta > Magnoliopsida > Solanales > Solanaceae > Solanum > Solanum etuberosum. Next base: position 171,068 of record JAJONR010000310.1, read on the forward strand.
TTTATACATTGAGGGGCATTATGAGATTTGGATAAAAAGGCAAGTTTAGCCCTAGGTACACTGAGCCTTATCGTATCTTGCAACGGATAGGATAATTTTCATATGAGCTAGAGTTACCTCAAGAGTTAGAGGCAGTACACTGAGTTTTCAAGTTTCTATTTTGCAAACGTGTATTGAAGATCAAACACGTATAGCGCAAACAGTAGATGTTGAAATTCTAGAGTAGCTACCTTATGAATAAGTCCTTATATCCATAGTATATCACTAAATAAGAAGATTGTAAAATAAGGATAAAGCTTCAGTAAAAGTTTTGTAGTGAAGCCTTAATTTTTAGGAGTTGTCGTGGGAAGCTGAGGAGGACGTGAAGTCCCAATATCTTGCATTGTGCCTTCTTGTAAATGAATATACTAGCATATGAGTATATGAGATATGTTACTTATGCTCTATATAGGTTTTTGTATTGGTTCCTATGATTCCGCATATATAATCATCTTTCGAGGATGAATGTTCCTCAGGGGTATAGATGTGACACCTCGCCCGTTTGAATGTTGGAAATAAATTTACTTTAAGAATAAGTCTAAGACTACCTACCATATTAGGAAGGATGTTATATGAGTTATTTTGAGTGAAAAATGTTTGTAAGTTAAGTTTTAAGTTCAAGGAAGTTGCAAAAGACGAGTCGACAAAAGTTATTGTAAATATCGTTAAGAAATTCTTTGTAATTTATCATTAGATGTTTCAGGAATTTTCTCCTAATATATAATAATTTAGAATACCCATGCCCTATCAAATCGAAGGTTTGCGAGTCTAGTTTTCAATGCACTAAACAATTCACCAAAATGACTTCAGAATTGAGAGATATGCAGGTTTTTGTGAGACTGCGCAAGCAGACACTTTGAAGTGGTTCCCCAACCCCTAAGTCGGTTATCTATAAATACACCCACCACCTTCATTTTTTCATTATAAGTGATCAAAATCCCAGAAAAATTAGAAATCAAGCTACAAAATCCTCCATGGGTGTTGATTCTTTCAACTCAGAAGTTTAGTGGAAGTTGCTCTACGTCGCGAGCTCAACATTGTGGTATAATTTTCTTGTTGATTTGGGCTCCGGTTGTTGCAGCTTCAAAGAGGCAGAATCTTAGTACAATTATTTCAGACAATTTGGTTAAGGTAATCTTATTTTTACAGCACTCTTTCGTAGTTCCATGTCGTAGTATCATGTTTACAGATTTTTGAGCCACATGGTGGTGTTTTCGATATTATGACTGTGGGTAGCCCCTTTGTCTTATTTGTTGTCGCTGTTATTGTTGTTTATTGATGATGATAAGGTGTTGAAATTAACGGTGTGAAGTACGCCTAGTTATGTTGCTGATGAGTCGGGGATTTCGACTCATTCAGGGCTTAATATTTAAGGAATTAGTGCCATCAATGCCTATTTTATGCTCATAACTGATGTTAAAATGTTAATATGCAGCAATGAAGGCAAAAGATCAAGGCAAGGACACTACGAGGCAAAAATAAGCGAAAAAAGTTGAAAAAGTTGAAGGAAAGCAAAACGGATACTCGCCAAAGACACTCGGCGATTCGGCGAGTGGACCTTCAGTTCGCCTAAAGTTCCAGTAGGCCAACCCATGGGCTAAACCAACTTGGCGATAGGATAAGAATTTCGGTGATTCTCCAAAGTGTTCGGCAATTCACCGAAGTGTTCAGCGATGCCAATTTAGCTCACCAAAAGTTACTGAAAAGAAATGGTGCAAAGCCATGTCAAGAAGGCGAGAAGAGGAGCATTTGGCGCGTCACCGACTAGGTCGGCGATCCCGACCTACTTCGCTAAAAGTTACAGAGTAATTGGTGAAAAGACAAGGCAAAAAGGGAGAGAAAGGGAGCACGTGGTGCATCACTGATCGTTTCGGCGAGCCTGACTTACATCGCCGAGTGATTCTGATGCTGAAATTATGGAAACATATAAATGCACTTTTCGAAAGGAGAAAAGGAGTTCCCACATTGTCCAAGTCTAGGTTTTTGACCTTGAACATTCTAAACATTATTTTTGCACTTTTTGAGTAGAGATTTAGGGTTTGTTTTATTTCTAGCTGAATTTTGAGCATTTGGAGACTAGTGGATTGTTGCCCAACCTGATGGAAAACTTTGTTGGTAAAGATTTCTTGTTCTTTATTATGTTTGGCTAAAACTCTATTCTTGGGGTGTGATTATGTAGTTGAATGCTTCAATTAGCTTATGGGTGTTAATATTTACTGATTTTATTGTTGATTTGAAGTGGGTTCAATTAATAGTTTGTGTTTCAATTGACGAATTGTAGTTACAAATGCAATCCTAGTTTAGTACTACAAGCTTTCTTGAGAAAAATGTATTAGAGTTAAAATTATTAGTTGATGATTGTAGTGATTGTGTTGTTATGGATTTAGCTTGAGAAAGTGGGTCTGAATGTAATCCTACAAATCTAGCTTGAAAGAGTAGATTGATTAAGGTATTGGGCTGTTAATATATGTTGTGCTTGACCAGGTTTGAAAGAACTCGCTTGAGTCGTGATAGTTGATTGAGAAATGACTATTGCACCCACAGCCTAACCTACCCACTGAGATTCAATGACTTTTAGTAAATAATAATCACCCATTTTGCAAAATTGACATTCAATTTATCACACTCCCAAGAAACCCTCTCTACTTGTTTACTCCCGATTATTTGTAGTTGTTAAGTGATTACTCAAATCCCCCCATTTGACATTAATTGTAAAAACCTTATCATTTACTTTATTGTTGAGAAATGTCTACATCTACAAACGATTAGAACATTATTTTACTTCTTAAATGAATTATTTACCGTATCACTCCCTGTGGGATCGACCCCAACTCTAGTTGGGTTTATACTTGTTAGAGACCGCCTACACATAGATATAGATGATGTGTAGTTGAGCGTTATCAAAAATGGTGCCACTGTCGGGGAGTGGTGTTTAGAATTCTTTTATTGAAGTTTAGTCGTGAACTAATTTTGTTGTAGTTGAATCAACTTATTTGTGTTCTTTGTTGGCTTCTCTAAAACAGGTTAAGTGATGAGTGTCAATGGGAGCAATGCTAGCCAACTTGGGAACAATGATGACATCGGTAATTTGCACGATGTCAATGCAGATCAGTTGTGAAGTGCGGGTGCCATTCGATAGCCTCCGACTGTAGGCAATGCGGTGTTTCATGGGACCAACACTATGTTGCAGCTGTTGTAAATGAAGGGTCTCTTTGGAGGACTTACTCATGAGGACCCTCATGACAACATTCAAAATATTATGGATGTGTGTGGACCATTTTCTTTCAAGAACATTACTCAGGAGTCAGTCTGACTTCGTTTGTTTCTATTTTCTCTAATGGGGGAGGCAACGAAGTGGTTGGCCGATTTACCAAGGGAATCCATTACTTCTTGGGAAGAGCTCACTGATGAAGTTTACGTAAGGTTTTTCCCTCCATCAAAAATGGTGAAGTTGAGGGACAATATTCAGAACTTTAAGCGAGTGCATGGTGAACCTATTCATGAGACATGGTTGAGATTCCAAAAGTTGCTGCTCCAATGTCCAACTCACGGGCTACCAAACAATGTGTTGTTACATTATTTCTACCGGAGCCTCGACTCAGTCAACAAGGGTGTGGAAGACCAGCTCATTCGAGGAGGAATCATGTAGAAACCGTTTGGTATAGCATCTACTCTTGTTGATGAGATGAAAAAAATTAATCGATCTTGTTACACTAGAGAAGATCAGGTGTCTCCGTTGAACTTCGGGATGACAAAGGAACAGTTGGAAAAGAACCAAGAGTGAGATGAAAATATGGCCAAGATAATGAACCAAATGGACCTATTGACGAAACATGTCATGGGAAGTGGTTCCAAGGTTGTGAATGCGGTCGGAGTTAGTTGAGTTAATCCAGATGAAGCACACTTTGAGGCCATGTACAATGACGAAGTACATTTCTTGGAAAATTAGGCAGGTGGTTCCCATCCGAACTATCCAAGGTCAGGCGGAAATCAAGGTTGGAACAGGGATCGCGATGATGGTTGGAGAGACCAAGATAGGGAATGGCGTGACCGTGATATGAATTGGAGATAGCGGGATGGCGACAAAGAACGATATGTGCCTCCCTATGAGCGTCAAATGCCAAAAGAGCCAAGGGTTGATCCTGAAAATTTCCGCACCGAAGATATGCTTGCTCGCATTCTTAACAAAGTGGAAGGATCGAACAAGGTGCTAAAGGAAATGAAAGATGACGTCTCTTCTCTGAAAAAACAGTTACTTCACATTCGGTATCTATTAAGCAACTGGAAACACAGATGCGTCAAATCTCGACTCATTTAAATCCAAGACCAAAATGAGGTTTACCGAGTGATACCATGGTTAACCCAAAGAATGAAGCTTGAAAGAATCTCTTCATCGTGCCACGACGTTAAATAAGGTATTTCTTGAGAGGCAACCCAAGTTTTTGTTTTTGTTTTTGTTATTTGAATAACAGTTGTTAGATGTGCAGGCTGAAAATATGAATTTTGGGAGAAATTGGCAATTTGGCGAGCTCAAGAACCATTCGACGAATCGCCGAGCGGATCGCCGAGCCCGATATGGATTGCCTTTTTGACCAACCAAAGGGCTGGGAAAAAGTGTCGGCGACATAAGTGGACACCGCGGATCGAGGCACAAACTGAAGGGTCAAAAGGGTTTCCAACCGTTTTAACAAAAATCCCTTTTATTTTGCATTTTTTGACTCTTTCACTCTTACACTTTCAGTTTAGATCATATTTTGCTTCAAATTTTTTCCTGGGTATAATTCGTTCTTGCTTTCGCATTCTTGCCTATGTTTTGTGTCTATCTGCTTCTGAGGTTGGTATCCTGAACTTGCTTTAATTTCTTGACATTTCCTATGCATGCTGGTATAATTGTTTGATCTATTGTATGATCTTGTGTATGTGGTTGATTTTGAACTGTGGGCTGTTGATCTATCATGTTAAATTTCATGTTTAGCCCCCTATGTATTGAATTCCGTGTGTAAATTGCTTAAAATTGTGGTGTGTGGTTGTAGTATGTTGGGTCTAATCAAGGTGAAGTCTAGGTAACCCGAATTGTATTAATCAACTGAGTTTGCCTAATGATAGATCGGGTGACGTCATTCTTAAGGGCAAAAGACGTTGATTGATTGATCTTAGATAAAATGGAGGAAGCTGAGTACCCCAGAGTAAGTAATGATATGGGCTAGCTGTTAATTGCATAGAATAGGGCTTTAATTTTGTTCTCGAAGGATGTGCATGGAAAATTGGGGGTCGGGGTAGAAATATGGCACGAGAGGCAGTTCTGCGAGCTTAGTCGAGCTCGCCGACTGACTCGGTGGTTTGCCAATTGTTCCCTCGAATCACCTTTTTGCCCTGAAAATGAACTGTTAGCCTCTGAAACATTCGGTGATATGCTTGTGCTCGCCAAGTTTACTCGGTGACTCGCCAAATGTCTTTGTGATCGCCCATTTTCAGCCCATATTTTTGAAAATCATTCTGTGATATTCAGCTAGTTACCCTTGGCTTGCTGATTAGGTTCGGCAATTCGCCGATTGACCTTGCACCTCACCGACTTGTGCTGAATTCCATGCATTTTTATTCTATGAATTTCGGTGAGCCCTTTAAGGCTCACCGAATGAGTTCGGTGACTCGCCAAGTAAGTCGGTGAGTTTTTCTACAACTTTTAAAATTGATGTTTCACCGACCCGTTTCTGATGCATTTGTTCGATCTGTGTTGTCTTTCAGACATGGCAAGACCCAAAGTTCCCGGGAAGAATGAACCATCTAGAAAGAGGGCAAGAGGAATAGTAATTTATGAGGAGGCTGCCCCTCAACGATCAACGCAGCCTAAATTTCCTCCAACAGGGGAAAAGACACAGCCAAAGGAAAAATACCTGCGGAGCCGAGCTCGACTAGGTCCAGCTCTGACATCATGGGTAAAGACTCCACCCACCTCACCACTTCAGAGTCTTATCATGAGAAAAATTTGGGGTCTAGATTGTTGGAATATGAATCAGAGCCAGAAGATGACCAAACTCTTCAGCGGAGACAGGCTGAGTTGCGCTCCAAAACGCTGCAAGATCCGACTAGACTCCTAGTCACTCTAACACCTCCTCCTCTACCTCCAGTACAGACAGATGACCAGGAACCACCAGTGCCCCCGGTACAGGCATATCCACCTCGTTCGATGAATAGATTGAAGGCTGCCGGGTTGCGTACAATTTTGGAAGAGAAGAGGTTGTCCACTGATGGAGTAGTGGAGAGGTATCCAGCTGTGTGGGACACCATTCGGTTCTACAAATTCGAGGGTTTTTATAGCCTCGAGGCTCTTACATACCTTCCCGGGTCCGAGAATTCTATGCAGAGTACGGGAAGCGAGTCCTGAAAGGGAATAAGAAAGCTAGCTCATTTGCACCTGTTGATCATGTGGTGGTCTGAGGAAAAAGGGTGAAGTGCAGCAGCTCAGACATCAATAAGGTGTTGGGGTGCACAGTTAATGTGATACATTTCTTGGCGGACAAGATCCAGAAGAAGACCCTAGACGACCTTAAGGGGTGGTTGGCTCCTTTGATTTCTGATATCACACCGTCGTGGATCAAGCCAAGGGTCCAAATTGAGAAGAACGACCTTAATGTAGCGGCGAGGTACTGGTTCAGATTCATTAGCAGCACACTAATTCCATCACAGAATGAGTCGAAGGGAGCTTTGGTGGGTTCCATTATTGACCAGGATAGACTAAATCTCGGGATAATCATTGAGAAGGAGATGGCCATAAGGGCCAAGTAGAGCCAAAAATTTCTCCCGTTCCCGGTGCTGATCACGGAGTTGTGCCGACGAGTTAGAGTGCCCTTTGTGGAAAAGATGGATGTGGAAGTGACTCCTACTTCCTCTACTGACATTTGGAGGATCATGGCCGAGTACACCAGGGATGAGGCTGAGCGGAGGAGAGCAGCGCCGGTGGACACATCCCTGGCTGTGGACGTAGATATGTTAGAGGCAAACACAGCTTCTTCCACTCAGGCCAGTGACCCTTCAGGTACTCCTAGTTCATCTATTCTTTCTACATCTTCTCCCACTACTTCTACTACTTTTGTTGTTGTTTCCCACACCCCGTTGACACAGGCGATGCTTTATAAGATGGGATATCTAGCCCAATCTGCTGATGTACGTGCTTCCCAGGTCGAGAAGGTTATCCCGAGACTGATTGAGCTGGCCATTGTTGCTTCCCTAGCCCCTATCCGAGCTAAGTTCTGAGAGCACCGGGAATTGATTACTGCACATGGCCTAGCCTTGGACTCCCTCACTGTGCTAGTTAAGGCATGTGAGCAGGGAGGTAGCCAGTCCGATGATGTCACAGCCTTGAAGGCTGATATTTCAAAATTGAGGCGTGATGTGGATAAGCCCAAATCGAATGATTTGTCTATGTGGTTCGGCATGGTGGACCTTCTCGAGGTTCTGAGTTCAGAAATGCCAGCTATTTCTGAGATTCCTCTGGCCACTACAATCGGAGATGCTGCTTTAGCTAATGATGGTGCTGAGTTGGACGCTCTTGAGACTGATGAGGTGGAGATTGGGACCCGTGATGAGGTTGTATATGATGATCTCGCGGATTTGAAGGGTGCAATAGAGCAAACGGCTATGGAGGGTTCACTTCGGGACACCTCGATGATTGGCTCTAGTGGAGCATAGTCTACTCGTGGAGATGAGCTGGGCACTGATGCCCAGATTGAGAGAGCCCCAGATGTGCAGCGTTCACCTCAGGCTTAGCCTGACAGGGGGATCTTGACTCTCTTCTTATTTTTTTTTGAGACATTTACGTTATTTTACATTGAGAACAATGTTTGGTTTTGTTTGCCAGGGTGAGGTATCTTCATACCTATCCCCTTGGGTTGTACTTATGTTGTTTTGTAGCTATCTTGTTTTGAATGCTTATTATTGTGAATGCTGTTTTTTGGCATTGATGATTGTAAATGTTGGTTTTTGATCCAAATTAATTCACCTACTGATTTTCGTATTTGTGAATGTGTGGATGTTCTCTCGCATATTTGAGTATCGGTTGCGATCAATACCGATGACTTGAATAGTACTCTTGATCGAACGATATTTTGTGCAAGTCCAATGAGGCAAGTCTGAGTAGCATAAGTCATGTGTGAACTCTTAGCATCTCATTGTGACTAGTCGATTGTTGAAATGAGTCTTGCCATGATCGTTGCACGCGAGCTTAACTTGTAGAGTCATGATTAATGATTGTGTTGAATGCCTTGTGTGGTGAGATTTCCTTGAAATATGTGTTTGGTGATACCTAGAACTTTCCCTGTTGGTACAATTGACTAATGTAGGTGAATGAAAGAAATGATCTTAGGCACAAATTTTGAAGAGTGAACGAAATTGCTTTTATACCTTTTTGTGACCACATTATGAGAGTGTGAACCTAGGTTGGCACCATTTGAGCATAACCTTTTCTTTGAATGAAACATGAACACATTTAGCCTTTTTACTCCCCACCTAAAACATTTCATGAAGCATTGGTTTGTTTGAATAGCCAACTTAGGCCAAAAACCTAGGTTGGGGGTGTGGTGAAAAATGAGGAGAGTCAAGAAGTTTGTGAAATTCACCCTTGAAGGATTGTGTTGAAAAAGATAAATTATCTCCATATAAAAAAAGAAAAGAAAATAGAGAAGAGAAAAAGAAAATAAGAAAAAGATTTAAAAGAATGGTGCAAGTAAAAAGAAAAGGGGTGTCCAATGAGCATTATCAAGAATATTTGTGCTTGAAAGAACTTAGGGTGGATTGTGAAAATCCAAAAGAGTCAAAGAAAAGGAGAAGAAGTGAAATACAAGCCATGCTTCATGAAGGTAGAAGTCACTAAGCCAAAATGATCATACCTTTACCCTCAGCCCCATTACAAGCCTTGAAAGACCTTAGTGATCTTGATTGAGATGAATGTCATGTTGATTGGAAAATACGGGAAAGCCTATGGGAAGAATCATGCATGTGTTTATCTTTGAGAGTGTCAGAGTTGATCTTGATTCCTTAATTCTTAATTTTTGATGAGCTTTGTGTGGGCCTGGAATCATTCTTTATGTGAGGGCATTCAAATACTCTTGTTGAACTTGAATTTTCTTTTGAAGCAAGCATTATGAGTTTGACTTCTATTTGATGATGACTAGTCACAGTTTGAAACTTGTAGTCCACAATTGAACATTGCATGGGTAGATTAAACCTCGTGTGCATTCATGTTGAGTCTCAAGTAGCACTATTTGTAGACATTCCTGTTAACCTGATTGATCTCGTGTTTTACTTGAGGACAAGCAAAAATTTAAGTTGGGGGTGTTGATGAGTCGGGGATTTCCACTCATTTAGGACTTAATATTTAAGGAATTAGTGTCCTCAATGCCTATTTATACTCATAACTAATGTTAAAATGTTAATATGCAGCAATGAAGGCAAAAGGGCAAGGAAGGGACACTACGAGGCAAAAAGAAGCGAAAAAGTTGAAAAAGTTGAAGGAAAGCAAAATGGGTACTTGCCAAAGCCACTCGGCGATTCGCCGAGTGGACCTTCACCTCGCCTAAAGTTCCAGCAGGACAGACCATAGGCGAAACCAACTTGGCGATAGGATAAGAATTTCAGCGATTCGCCGAAGTGTTTGGGGATGCCTATTTAGCTCGCCAAAAGATACATAAAAGAGATGGTGCAAGGCCATGTCAAGAAGGCGAGAAGAGGAGCATTTAGCGCGTCGTCAACTAGGTCAGCGAGCCCGACCTACTTCACCAAAAGTTACAGAGTAATTGGTGAAAAGACAAGCCAAAAAATAGCAAGAAAGAGAGCACTCGGCGCATCGCCGATTGTGTCAGCGAGCCTGACTTACTTCACCGAGTGATTATGAGTCACCAATAAATGCACTTTTCAAATGGAGAAAAGTCATTCCCACATTGTTTAAGTCTGGGTTTTTGATCTTGAACATTCTAAAATTTGTTTTTTCACTTTTTGAGTAGAGATTTAGGGTTTGTTTGATTTCTAGCTGAATTTTGAGCATTTGGAGACTAGTGGATTGTTGCCCAACCTGATTGAAAACTTTGTTGGTAACGTTTTATTGTTCTTTATTATGTTTGGCTAATATCCCCATTCTTGGGGATGTGATTATGTAGTTGAATCTTCAATTAGCTTGTGGGTGTTAATATTTACTGATTTTATTGTTGATTTGAAGTGGGTTCAATTAATAGTTTGTGTTTTAATTGACGAATTGTAGTTGCAAATGCAATCCTAGTTTAGTACTCTAAGCTTGCTTGAGAAAGAAGTATTAGAGTTAAACTTATTAATTGATGATTGTAGTGATTGTGTTGTTACGGATTTAGCTTGAGAAAGTGTGTCTGAATGTAATCCTACAAATCTAGCTTGAAAAAGTAGATTGATTAAGGTTTTGGGTTGTTAATATATGTTGTGCTTGTCGAGGTTTGAAAGAACTTGCTTTAGTCGTGATAGTTGACTAAGAAATGGCTATTGCACCCAAAGCCTAACCTACCCACTGAGATTCAACGACTTTTAGTAATAATAATCACCCATTTTGCGAAAATTGCATTCAATTTATCACACTCCCAAGAAACCCTCTCTACTTGTTTACTCCCGGTTATTTGTAGTTGTTAATTGGTTACTCAAATCCCCCCATTTGACATTAATTGTGAAAACCTTGTCATTTAATTTATTGTTGCGAAAATGTCTACATCTACAAATGATTAGAACACCCTTTTACTTCTTAATTAAATTCTTTACCGTATGACTCCATGTGGGATCGACCCCAACTCTTAGTTGGGTTTATACTTGTTAGCGACCGCCTACACTTCGAATCAAATGAAGTGTAGTTGAGCGTTATCAGTTACCTCGGAAGCGTGTGAACCTTTGGGACATTGTTAGAATGTCTTCAATGGATTTAGCTGTTGATTATTATTTTTTCGGCCTCATTTTATGGTTTGGACTTTGCTGGTCACTATTGTGGTATTAGTGTCTTATTAATTACTTATGGTTTGTTCTTACAGCCTCTTTGATTTTTGTGTTATTGTGTTACTTCGGTGGGCCAAGCATCATAGAGACAACTTTTGGACATTAGTTGAAAGGTATGTTAAGGCTATTATTTCTCTTCTAGCATGATCCTTGAGGCCTAAGCTTGTTATGGCTGGTGTATTATCATTATTTTACCTATAGCCCTGTCCTGTTGAGTTGGCTACGACCATATGATATAATGTCTATCGCTGACACTCTACTCCTTACATAGTAGCCTAGAAAGGCTGGTTATGATTCTTTTTTGATTAATTACGATAACTTGTTATTGTCGTGATGTTTTATCGTCTGTCTATCGTCAATGGGCTTGTTTTGCCTTTAGAAGAAAATGATATTGCGGGGTTCTTAAGCATACAAATTGATTCTTATACCGAGCCTACAGGCCGGGTAGACCGAGGCTTTGGGCCGGGTAGACCAAGGCTTTGGGCTGAGTAGACCAAGGTTTTGGGCCGAGTAGACCGAGCCTACGGGCCTGGTAGACCGTGGCTATGGGCCAGGTAGGCTATACCTACGGGGCAACATATATGTATTGTACCATAGAGCCTCAGATTTTCTTTAGATTCATGGAACACCTATGGATCAACATATATGTATTGTACAAAAGAGCTTCAGATTTGCGTTGATTAATGGCACATGTACATTCAGATAGTTCAGATCAGATTAACATTTGGATCTAGGTAAGGTGGCTAATATGGTTAATTAGCGTCGGTTTGCACTTTTTAGGACCTATAGGGATTGTGTTCTGTTTGTACATGTCGGTCTTATAGGAGCCATGTCAGGTTATTGCTTGTTACGTGCTTATATTTTCATGTTATAGGGAGCTAAGGTATTGTACTTCGGTTTTACCCTTGGCCTTTTCATTAAGTACTTGTACTTCAATTTAAGTTTTCATTTTACCTTACATGCTCGGTACATTATTTTATACTGATGTCCGTTGCTTGGTGGCGCTGCATTCATGCCTGCAGGTCCTAAGCGATGACAAGAGAGACCTGTTAAGCAGCCCAACCGCCTATCAAGCAGATTGATTGACTACTTTCTTCTAGGGGTTTCCAGAGCTCTAGAGGTTTGATTATCTTTTTATTTTTGAAGATTTCTAGTAGGCCGAGGCCCTGTCCCGTCTAATTTTTATATTCGTAGAGGCTTGCAGAATAGTGTGTTTGGTTGTTCGTCACGTTATTTGCCATGTTGGCCTTGCTTTCTAGTCAGCTGATGTTTGATAGTTTCTTGGCATATTGTTTATATTTGTTCCTATTTTAAGTTTTTGTATAGATATCATGGTGGCTTTGATAGCCCACATAGCGTTTATGCTTACCTAGATACCATGGTTGCCTCGACAACCCATATAGGCTTCCATGCTAGCTGGTTATTGCTTTATATAAATTGTTGGGAGTAGTTGTTTTCCTTGCAGAGTTGTTGATAGGGGCCTTGCCAACCGGTGTCTTATTTCTGAGTGTCTGCCATGCATAGTTAGCAAGTGGTTCAATAGTGTCGGCTCGGGCCTATGTTTTTGCTTCAGGTGCCAGTTGCGCCCTTTCAGATTGGGGTATGACACATAAGAACATAAAACATGCTCATAAGAGGACATAAAGTAAAACATGATATGCGTGACCAATCTAGAACATAGTAACACCTTTAAAGAAGATAATAAATAATGTACATGGTCAATGCATCTAAAAAAGTCATGAAAGATTCATAAAAACCTTAGAAGGTAACTTATTTCGTTTTGTGGAATATTTATTGTTAATCAACATAGACCACATAAGATTATGCATCTATTGAAATTGATCGGCGCATGATAAGAAATTTCTCTTAGTGCACAATAGCAAGGTGGCGATTGTGAGCTAAGACTACTTCACCGATGGCCCATCGACGACAACCATCACCTATGCACACACTGAAAACCATCACATCTGCTACTGGAGAAGCTCATCAACTATCACCTCTCACCTTCGGGGATTTTCTACCTCCAAAGTTTCAGGAGACTACAAAGGAGAATGATACTAGTAGAGGATGAAATTCAACTGGGAATTATGGACGGGAAGGATACGCCGAAAAAAAGATTGCAGTTTTTTTATGCTGGCACGTCCACGCAGCTTACTCCTGTTTCTCCTGAACATGTGAAAGGAAATCATAGTAATAGTAAGACCCTGAACTTCATCCACCCTGTGATTAAGGAGGGTATACATACAGTTCAGATTGAAGAGGAGGATATCCGATTATCGATTAAGGAGTGGGAGAATGCACTAATAGGGTATGTTATTAGGGGAAACCCTTATGAAATACAAATGACAGAGTTTATCAGGAAGTTCTGGGGATTTGTTGAACTACCCCAGATTCTTTATCATGAAGATGGGTACTATGTTTTTAAATTCCTAAACACTACTTATAGAGAGAAAGTGATGCAAATAGGGTCGTACTTTTATGGGAACAAACCTATGATATTGTGAAATTGGGAATTGGACTTTGAGTTGAATGCTGATATATATAGTCAAATCCCAATTTGGGTGAGGTTTCCCAGACCTGTGGGTTACTGGTATGTTAGAGCGTTGAGCAAAGTTGCTAGTGCTATTGGGATACCATAATACACTGATGGGTTCACTACTAATGATGAAAAAATATCTTATGCCAGGGTACTTTTGAGGTGGATATTGCTAAGAGCTTTCCTGATGTTATAGTAGTTGAAACACCTTCTGGACCATGTGATCAAAAAATTGAATATGAATGGAAACCTAAGTTTTGTAATCAATGCATCAGATTAGGACATAATGAGAATGAATGTTGGTACAAGCAAGATCATGCGGAGAAGAACCTGGGAGGGGGAGTAAAATTGGGTTATGGGAAGGGGAAGACGATGAGAAATAATAGAAGTCTGGTGGTCAAATGGATGTCTATTAATCCCCAACCTCAACCTCATATTGAAACTGCTGCAAGTGAAGATACACAAGAGATTAACCAGATGTCTTCACACCAACCAGAGCCTGATCCTGGCAAAAGAAATGGTAAGCAACATGTTGTTCAGATGGCAGATGAACCACAAACTGTGTTGAATGAACTGCAGGGTAGAAGGAAGAGTGCTGGCAACTATATGCCATTCCTTCCAACATGATATTCTCTACTTGAAACATAGGGCCTTCACTCAAGGCCATAAACATAAAAAAATTAAACTCTTTCTGAATAAATATAGACATGGTGGGATTCATGGAAACAAGGGTAAAGGAGAAGAGAGGTGCACTAATTCGCAACAATATAGCATGTGGATGGTCTAGTTTAAATAATTACAAGGATGATGCAAATGGTAGAATTCGGCTTATGTGGAAATCATTTTTGATAGTGCAGATACTTGATATTCAGGAACAATTTATCCATTGATAGTGCAGATACTTGATATTATACCGTTGTCTATCCTAGGAATAAATCACAGAAGAAAGAAATTTTATGACAGAGTCTTATGCAATTAACTTTGCAGTATCAACTTCCTTGGGTTATATGTGGCGACTTTAATAGTGTTTTGAGCTCTGATGATAGATTGGGGTCTCCTGTTACACAACAAGAGGTGTAGGGGTTCCAAAATGCTATTGATCATCCACATCTAACACCAATAAAGGCAATGGGTTGGCACTTTACTTGGTGCAACAAACAGGCAGGGAATAATAGAGTTTACACCAAGATTGATTGGGCATTTTGTAATATGCATTGGCTACAAAAATTTGGGCATGTACAAGTAGAATACTTAAATCCTTCAGTATCAGACCATTCTCCCATTCTGATCAAATGCAAGTAGTATAACAACATCAATCCTAGGCCATTTAGTTTTTTCACAAATATGATGGGGCATCCTGAATTTGTTGATCGACTAAGGAATTCTTGGGGTGATAGTGAGGAGAAGAGTATAATGAAACAGGTGTGGGAGAAACTCAAGAAGTTTAAACAAAAAAGCAAGAAAATAAACAGCTATATGGCTTCTTATAAGCAAAGGTTGTAGGCTTTAAGGGAGAAACTGGAGATCATCCAAGGACAACTTCAGATTAGTAACCTGGATCAAAGGCTCATTAAACAGGAGAAACAGACAATCATTGAGATTGAGAAATGGAGCAATATTGAAGAGGTTTCACTTTAAAAAAAAGCTAGGGCAAAGTGGATCAAACTTGGGGATTCAAACTCCAAATTTTCCATGCCCAATGGAAAATAAGGACTAGACATAACACTATTACCTCCATATGCACTGAATCTAGAATAAAGCTGACAGAGCCATTACATATTGAAGCTTATTTTATATCTATCTTTCAAGGGTTGATGGGAACAAAAGCCTCAGAACTAAAAATTTTAAATACTGGGGTGGTTAGAGGTGAACCATGCCTCTCTATCTTGCAACAAAGAGAGCTCATTAAGGAAGTTACTACTGAGGAGATATTAGAGGCCGTTAAATGCATGCCCAAGGACAAAGCCGCAAGAATGGATGGATTCCCTATTGAGTTTTTTACAAAGAACTGGGAACTTGTCGAAAAAGATGTTATGTCAGTTATATAACATTTCTTTCAGACTGGTAGGCTTTATCCTGCTATTAATGTTATAACAGTAACATTAATTCCTAAAGTTAAAGCTCCAACAAAGGTTAGAGATTAAAGACCTATAACTTGTTGCACCACTTTATTTAAAATCATAGCTAAGGTTTTAACTAAAAGACTGAAGCTGGTGATTTCTGGTCTGGTTTATAAAGCTCAATCAGTCTTTGTGGAGGGGATAAGTATGGTTGATAACATCAAGTCATGAAATATTCAAATTCTATAAAAAGAAATGGATATCACCTAGATGTGTTTTAAAGGTAGATCTAAGAAACGCCTATGACACACTGGAATGGGGTTTCTTAGAGAAATTGATGAGTGATATGGGATTTCCTGCAAAATTTGTGCATTGGATCATGGAATGTATATCCACAGTGTCATATTCTTTACTCTTGGATGGAGGGCTTACTAAAAAATTTCTAGCACAGAGGGGGCTTAGACAGGGGGACCCCATGACCCCCTACCTCTTTGTATTGGCTATGGAATACTTAGGAAGAGAGCTCAAGCAAATGGCAACAAATGTGGATTTTAATTATCATCCCAGGTGTGAAAGATTAAACAGCATCAATATTTTCTTTGCTGATGACTTATTGATGTACTGCAAGGCTAATTTAATATGTATCAATCTAATGCATTCCGCCTTTATAAATTTCTCTGAGGTATTTGGACTACATGAAAATACAGAAAAGAGCTCTATTTACATTGCTGGGGTGACTGATCACATAAAGCAAAGTATAATTGAGGCCTTGGGATTCACTGAGGGCACTATGCCATTTAGGTATTTCGGAATGCCACTAGCATCTCAAAAACTGGAAGTAAATGCATGCCTCCCCTTGATTAAGAAGATAACTGCTAAAATCCCTTGTTGGTCAGCAAAACTATTGTCATATTTAGGGAGGCTACAACTAATTAAAGCAGTTTTTTTTGGAGTACAGGCTTATTGGGCCTGGATTTTCCTTATTCCCAAGAAAGTCATCAAGGCAATTGAACAATTGTGTAGGACTTTCTTATAGACTGGTGTTGTAACAGTTTCAAAGAAAACTCTAGCTTCTTGGGCAAATATTTGCCTACCAGGAGAAGCAGGATGACTTAATGTAATGAACATATACACTTGGAACAATGCAGCAATTCTTAAACTTCTATGGGACATAGATAGGAAGATAGATTTTTTATGGGTGTAATGGGTTCACAGCTACTACATCAAAGAAGAAGACATGAGCCAAATCCAGATCCTCAAGAGTGCTTCTTGGGTGGTGATAAACATGTTGGAGGCTACAGAGCAGCTGAGGCTTAGATATCATAGTCATGGGACAATAACACAGCTACTGCAGGGTGTTCAACTGGGTGAAAAGTTCTCAATCAATAAGATGTAAATATCTTTGCTACCAGATCATCCTAAAGTCGCCTGGAAACACTTAAGAATGCATCCAATGATTCACCCTAGACATAGATTTATCATGTGGTTGGCCATACAAAAGGGACTTGCAACAGTTGAGAGACTACTGAAGTTTGGAATCATTGTACCCCCAGATTGTGCTTTTTCTGGACTGCATATGGACACCTTTGAACACTTATTTTTTGAATGTAGAATTACCACAAACATCTGGAGTCGTGTATTACAATGGATAAGGCATAGCAGACAACCCATTAGTTGGGATGATGAAGTGCATTGGATGAGCCAAATTGCAAAGAAAATAGGTGGGATAGTAGAGATAACGAGTTGTGCTTTTGCAATGGTGGTGCATAAGTTGTGGCAAGCTCATAACCATTCTCGATTTTAAAAGAGACCATTCCATTATTAATTGATGATTAAAGAGATGGTGCTCCATTTACACATACGAGGCAGGAATAATGCAGATTGGAGAATGAGTTTACAAAGGATTTCAAACTATCATGATTAGTTTTTTTGATATTACTCAGATGTATAGATATGATTGTAACTAGTGCAGCTTGTCCAGGTTGTCTGAACTAAACATCTATATTTTGGTTTCGAATGAAATATATGCTAGTTAAACCAAAAAAAATCATAGACCACATGAGCTATAATGTAGAATCAGGTGTCTTGCTCCCACACCGAAAAAATATGTCCTTACTTGCAAAGGCAAGGACCATACATATTAGCTTAGGTAGATCAACTAACTATGTCTTTCTAAGACAAATCCTACTAAGGCACGTAGTTAGGGATACAAATATTGCTAGTAGAGACTCGACCTCTACTAACTAGAGAGCCTCCATCTCAATGTCCTCTAGGCGCTAAGTAAAAATCCCATCGGAATTAGTCATATTCATAAACTTATCATCATAAAAGTAAAAGCACAATTAATTTACTAATCGAAGCTTAAGTCATCATACAGTAGCTCCTTAAATTATGATACATACATGTGAGAGAAAACCTTCACCAATCTAGAGTTCTCAATATGTGAGAAAACCTTTCACAATTTCATTGATTCTAATCTTGAAGCAACCTTAGATCACAAAACATTCTTTTTTCATAAATCATGCTTAACCTTCATAAATCATCATTTACAAGTTCATATATTTCTTCAAAAACTCAAATCTTCATAAATTCATAGTAAATATCATGAATAATACATGGGTCTATGTGAAATCAATTGGAAAACATGTAATTGAATCAAATATTTCATAATAAGATTAAAGTCAAGCAACTGAATCATAACAGTTAGGCCCTATGGAGAATTGAGTGAAAACCTAATCAATCATGATTAAATTGAATTGGACAATAGAAATCTTTTGGGACTCAATAGGTAAATGGAACCAATTGATAAATGCCCACATACCTTGATAATCAAACCCAAAAGAAATGGGGGAAATGAAACTTGAAGCTTGAACCCTGTGTTCTTCCTTGAACTTAAGAGAGAATTGGAGAGGATGGACTGGGATGGGAATTGGGGATATTAGAGTATGAAAGGGTTTCGGTAGAATTAGGAGTTGAAAGGTAGTTATAGATCTTATATTTATTGGTAAAACGACATAGTATAGGTATTTAATGCACTAGTCAAATACTCTTAATAATAACTGTCGGATAGCTTCTATAGCTTGGACCTATGGTCCATAGGACTTCCTACAACCTGTACTGGTCAACCATACAACAAAATTTAGAAATCGTATATTCCTTAATTTCCCACAAGACCAATATACAACCTGTCATTTAGTCTACCGTCCGTAGATCCCATTCGTAGAACCAAAGTTCAAATCTAAAATTTCACTTAGGCAAGATCAGTCCTACGAGTGCCATCTACGGCCTCAAAAAATATACCTCAACCCTACGAATTCCCTTTTACGGCCCGTAAGACTTTATATGGTCTATAGATAGGAATCGTAGTCGCTGGCTCACTGGTGTTACAATATGTCCCCCTTGAGGACATTTGTCCATGAATGGGACTCAATCTAGCATACATATAGTAGGAGAGAAACTAACACCCAAACATGAATGAAAATTTCATCAAAATGAACATAAACTTGGAGAATAACTCCAAGCTAGATCATAACATTAAAATCATGTTTTTCATGAACATCCATGCATATGGAAACATGAGAATCACTAAAACGCAGTAATCCAAAATAATTAACCATAAGGAACTAATACCTTAAGCTAGAGTAGTAGCGTACGGAAAGAGATGAGGATACCGGGACATCATATCAGCTTCAGCCTCCCAAGTAGCACCCTAAGCTAATTGATTCCACCAAAGTACCCTCACGGAAGCAACTTTATTGTTTCTCAACTTTTGAACTTGTTGGTCTAAAACCTCAAAAGGAATATCTTCATAAGTAAAATTTTCTTTTAACTCCCAAACCTTTCAAAGGTACAATGGAAGTCAGCTCTCCAACACACTTCTTCAACAAAGAGACATGGAATACCAGATGTATCGATGTGAAATCATTAGGCAACTCAAGTTATCAGCAACTTTGCCAATACTCCTAAAAACCTTTTATGGGTCCACATAACGGGGACTAAGCTTCCTTTTGTTTACGAATCCCATTACACCCTTCATGGATGAAACTTTTAAATAGACCCAATCATTAACATCGAACTCAAGCTCCCTTCTTCTAACATCGGCATAAGACTTTTGTCGACTTTGAGCCGTTTTCAACCTTTCGTGAATAAGTTGAACCTTCTCTATAAAGTCATGCACCAACTCGGGCCCTATCAAAGAAAACTCACCAACTTCAAACCAACATATAGAATACCTACACCTCCTACCATAAAGAGCCTCAAACATTACCATTACAATGCTAGCATGGCAACTATTATTATAAGCAAACTCAATCTAATGCAAATGATCATCCCAATTACCCCTGAAATCAAGCATACAAGTTCGTAACATATCTTCTAATGGCTGAATGGTACGCTCTTATTGTCCATCGGTTTGAGGGTGGAAAGCCATGCTAAGTTTCACTTTGGTATGAAGACCTTTCTGAAACGACTTGCAAAATATAGATGTAAACTGAGTGCCATGATCGGAGACAATGGACAAGGGCACTCCATTCAACCTCACTATTTTTCCAATATAATGCTTGGCGTACTCCTCTGCTTAAAAATGAAGTCTTGACGAGAAGAAAGTGTCCCGATTTTGTCATTCTGTCCACAACAACTCATATAAAATCAAACTAACAACGAGTATGTGGTTAACCCGTAATAAAGTCCATATTCAAGTCTTCCCACTTCAATGTAGGAATACTAATGTCTTGAGCGAAACCACCTAGTTTTTTATGCTCAACTTTCACTTGTAGACATTTCATACATTTATCCACAAATTCTGCAATATCCATCTTTATCCCATTCAACCAATAGACTTCCTACAAATCACGGTACAACTATGTGACTCCTGGGTGAATAGAATATCGAGAACTATGAGCTTCTATCAAAATTTGATTTCTCAACTCATTAACATTCAGAACATATAACTGACCTTGATATCAAAGAACTTCATCTCCCCCTTTAGAGAAGGCCTAAATTGATTTTTTGGAAACCGACTTCTTCAACTCAACCAATACGTGATCAATATCTCCCTTAGCTCTACCATCCCATACAAAGGATGATTCTGAAATGAATAATAACCCCACCTTCATTAGAGTCAGTAAAAAGAACACCCAATCGGGCCAATCTATGAACATCACAAACTTACACTTTCTTACCATCCTTAACATGAGCAACACTTCCCATCGTTAGTCAGCTAAGAGTATCCACCATCACATTTGCCTTAGCGGGATGATATAGGACACTTATGTCGTAATACTTCAATAATTCAAGCCATCTCTTTTGGCAAAGATTGCAATCCTTTTGAGTGAACACATATTTAAAGCTCTTGTTGTTGGTAAACACATCTTCATGAACACCATAGAAGTAATGCGTCTAAATCTTTAGAGAAAACACTACCACCTCTAACTTCAAATCATGAGTCGGATAATTCTTCTCGTCAACCGTCAATTTCCTTGAAGCATAAGCAAAGTCCTTCCATGTAACATGAAAACACCACCAAGACAAATCCAATAAACATCACAATAAACCACAAAACCATCTAACCCTTCTAGTAATGTCAATATAGGGGCCGAAGTGAGTCTATCCTTCAATTTTTGGTAACTCTTCTCACAAGCTTTCGACCATAGGAATTTCACCTTCTTTTGAGTCAACATCATCAAAGGCAATGAAATAGAGGAAAATCCTTCGACAAACCTTCTATAGTAACCAATCAAACCCAAGAAACTCCGTATATCTTAAGTGGGCAAAGGTCTAGGCCAATTCTTAACAGCCTCAGTTTTCTTAGGATGGATTTAAATACCACCAAAGACAATATGGCCAAGCAATGAAAGAGACTGCAACCAAAACTCACACTTTCTAAACATAGCATAAAATTCCTAATCCTTGAGAATATGCAACACAATCCTCAAAATACTCAACATGTTCATCTTCACTCCGTGAGGAAATAAAAATATCATAATAAACACAATCACAAACATGTCAAGATATTGCTTGAAGATCCTATTCATCAAATTTATGAACACCTCCAGGGCATTACCTAAACAAAAATACATCCCAAAAACTCATAATGACCATAACGAGTTCGAAAAGTTGTCTTCAAAATGTCACTCTCTGTCACCCTCAATTGGTGATAACTTGACTGAAAGTCAAACATGCAGATGAAACTCACACCTTGGAGTTGATCAAACAAGTCATATGTACATAGAATTTTATACTTATTGGAAGTGGTAACCTTATTTAACTGTCGATAGTCAATGCACATATAGAGGGAACCATCCTTTTTTCGAACAAACAACATTGGGGTACCCTATGGTGAGATACTTAGTCTAATGAATCTCTTATCCAATTAAGTTTTTAACCTGATCCTTTAATTCTGTAGCTTCTACCGGGGCCATACGATAAGGAGGAATATACATAGGTTGTGTATCAGGGAGAAGATCAATACTGAAGTCTATTTCTCTTTTGGGAGGAATACCGGGTAGATCATCGAGTAACACTTCTAGAAACTCATTTACAATCTCAACTGACTCAAGATTAGGGGTTTTAGAATATGTATCCCTAACCCGAACAAGATGATAAATACAACCTTTAGAGATCATCTTCCTAGACTTTAGGTAAGAAGTAAACTGGCCTTTAAGAGCATAGTTTCCCTCTTCCCATTAAATGATAGGTTCGTTTAGAACCTTGAATATGACTAATCGGGTCCTACAATCTATGGAAGCATAACATGGATAAAGGAAATCTATCCCAAGAATAACATAAAAATCTAACATATCAAGCTCTACAAGATGAACTTGAGTTACTCTATAAGAAACAAAAATAGGACAATTTCTATAAACTTTTTTAGAAACAATAGAATTACCAACGGGAGTAGAGATATGAAATGTATTAGAAAAGATTTTGGGACCAACATTAAATCTCATGGCCATATAAAGAGTAACAAATGACAATGTAGCAGCCGGATCAAGAAAATTAGACATAAAAAATAAAGACTTTCAACATACCGGTCGCAATATCCAGAAAACCCTCATAATCATGTCGAGTTTGAAGAGCATAGAATTTGTTTTGCTTCGGAGATTCACTCAAACCGGAACAACTATTCTTTGCTTTCCTACCATCCCTCCCTTTAGTAGCAAGAAATGGGAAAACTCTCATCCTGTGACCATTCTTTCAACAATTAAAAAAACCAATCGTACGGGCAAAACATTTGCCCTCATGTTTGTTGCCCCACCTACTGCAAGTAGATATAGAAGATCCACCACCATGACCTTCTTGAGGTTTAGGGTTAGAAACTCTATCTTTGTTGAACTTAGATATTGGAGCATTACAAGAACCTTGACTGGAAAACCTTTGCTAGAATTTAGAACAATAATGTCTACCAGACCTTGAATCTGAAGAGTCACCATCACCAGTCCTTGCTTCTTTAACTCCCTAGACCTTTCCTTAATCTTTTCCTCTTCGATTTGTTGGGAATATATCATCAAATGGGAAACATATATCCTTTTAATCTACATGGTGGTACGAAACTCTTGAACTACCATTTCAGAAACACCCGACACAAACTTATTCATCATTGCCCTAGAGTTGGCAACCATAGTTGGATAATACTTAGCCAATTGAGTGAACTTCAAAGAATACTCCTTTACACTCATATTCCCTTGTCCGAGAATGAACTCAAGAACTTTTTCTTTTCTCATTTCAAGAGAAAAAACAATCAAGAAAAACTCCTTTCAATTTCATGCAATCAAGAGGACCCACATCAACCACCCTCTCTTCCTTTCATTGGTTGAACTAAACTTGAGAAACACCTTTGAGTTGATAAGCGGACAATTTCGTCTTCTCCATAGAAGACAATCCCAAAATTCCCACTATCTTATACACCTCATCAATCAATTCTTGAGGATCCTCATCAACCTTTGAACCATGGAACTCTAGATGATTTATCCTAGTGAAGTCTCTTATCTTTGTTGTTTTTGTACCCTTATTTGTGTTCACGAGTGCAATGGCCTCACTCTTAGCTTGGGTCATCATAGCTTGAGCCAACACTTGGAAAGTGGCTTCACCATGAGTCACTTGCTCATCCAAAGGGTCAACCAGAACTTAAGAAACCTCGGGCTCTACATGCTCACCTACATTCCTTCTTAGATAAGCTCTTCAAGGGGCCATATCCTGAAAAACATCAAGTAAGATTTAGGAGAAGGATCTTTATAGTAATAAAATTTATGAAACAACTTTATATTAATGAAAAAGTGAAGTTTCTTAAACATTTTGTAGCTTCTATTCATAAAGGTGGCACGCTTCACACTCATGAACAAGACTTGACTCAACATGACTTGTGAGACATCCTGGGACCCTTTCTAATATCTTGTGATCTGATACCAAGCTTGTCATGACCAAAAGTACATCCTAGATGTGACATGGCATATAAGACCCTCAGAGGCCCTGCACAAGAATCTTGGCATACATACAACACAACATAATAGAAAATACGAGAATTAAAGTTTAACACCCCAGATTCGAGATAGGGCAAACTACCCATTTCCAGAAGTTAGGTGTCAACCCAAGCTGGCCAACCACGGCTCGTAGATGGGACCACGGACCATAGGTGTGGTACGTGGTTGATCACCCAGGCACTGCCCATAAAGGGTCAGAACTAAGGCCAGACCAACGGATGGTTCGTGGAACCACGGTTCATGGTTGAGGCCCATTTTCCAAGACCCTCAAGTTGAGTTTCAGACCATGAACAACGGACGTATAGGATGATCCATCATCCTGACCACGGTCCGTCATCAGTGGTCCGTTGGTGGGCAGCTGACAGTTAAGTTCAGGGTTAGTTGGGTGTTTTCCTAATTAATTAACTCTTATACTATTTCGTTTTGCCCTTCACTAAGACCCTTATATAAGTATTTTAACCCCCAAATTTCTCAATAGAAATCATTCTCTCAATTCACCAAAAAGAAGAACTCTCTCAAATATTTCTCTCTCTAGAACTTAAAGAAGAAGAAGGATTCAACCTAGGGTTTCAAGGCAAGCCTCCATTTTCACCATTAAAGATAAGGATTTGGCTTTGAGGTATGATAGTTTTCATCCATGGATTCCTTCCATTCATGGAGTTCCAAAATTCCTCTATTTTCGAAGTTAGAATTATCCAATTGAGTTAGGGTTTTCTTCAATTGTTAATGGTTCTCTTGATTATTGATTTAAATGATTGGATTATTATCCCTTATGCCTGAATTGATGAAATTCTATGATATTATGGTGATTTACCCATGAACCCATGTAATCCCTATGTTTTCAAGTTATGAATCATATGATATGAGATTTTGATTATAAAGGATGAGTTTTATGAAATTAAGCATGTATTGCCAGCTTTACATGAAATTATGATGAAATCCATATCTAACCCATGTTTTCTAAGTGTTGATGATTGAAAGTGGGTTTTGAGCCTTGAAAGGTTAATTATGGACTTATGTATTTTCTTATGAAATCTATACAAATGTTTTAAGGATGCATTGAGAGTAAAGTATCAATGATGATGTTGTTGTTGTATTGTTGAAAGGATTGTTCTCATAAACACATGAAAGAAAGACGTGAAAGGTTTTCTCACATAGTAAAGGATTCTAAGGTTGAAAGGTCGTCTCACCTAATTGAGTCAAAGATTAAGAGCTATCCTAATGACTTAGCTTGGATTGGTAATTGAAAGATATCTTTCCATAGATGATGACTTATCTTGGATTGGCAAGATGATGTGCCTTTCCATGGATAATAAGAACAAGTAAGAAATGACTATTCCATGGAATTTATTCTTAGCATCCGAAGGATATTGAGATGGAAGCTCTCCCGTCAGTAGAGGTTGGGTTTCTAGAAGCAATCTCCTTATCCCTTACCAATGTGCCCCCATAGGATGATTGTCTAGATAGACATTAGCTAGTGGATCCACCTAAGCTAGAAGTTATGGTCCTTACCTTGGAACCTAGGACAACCCTTTTCGGTGTGGGAGACACCGGGGGATCATTTTATAGCTCACATAGTCTCTATGTTGGTTAAAGATAATTCCCCACATTAATAATGAACTAAGGTTACTTCAAGAAGTATCCCATATGTGTTCAAAGGTTTTAATGATGTTAGCTTGCATTGGCCATGTTTTATGAATTATGCTTTCTAACCTTTTTATATCATGTTTTAGCTTGGTCAATTGCATGTCATGAAATGAGATGTCCCTTTTAGCATGATTTAAATGTTTTATGCATAGCTATCATACTTGGTACATTGTTTTGTACTAACGCATACTCTTGCCTACATTTCCCCAAATGTAGGGTCCGACAGACAGGTTTCTGAGTTTCATGGCTAGTGGTTGATTTTGATATTTCTGAGCTTTGGTGAGTCCTCATGCTTCGAGGATGAACTTTTATTATTATAGTTTCTTTCATGTATTTCACTTTTGGACATGATGTATGGGCTAGGCCCAATTTCGTTCTATTGTACTAGATGGCTATATTGAGACAAGTGTTTTAGACTTCCGTTTTTCTTTTATAAAAACTATTGGACTTGGACTTTTGTTTTACTTCTATTGTTTTATTTCTTATGTTATGAAAGCTAAGTAGCTTGTATGGGATCCTTCGGGGTTCTATATGGCATGTTACATCTAGAGGGTAACCTTGGGTCGTGACAAACTTGGTAATCAGAGCACAAGGTTTAGAATGGTCCTAGGACATCTCATAAGCCACGTCAAGTAGAGTCTTGTTCATGAGTTTGAAGCGCGCCACATTTATGAATGAGAGGCTACAAAATGGTTAGGAAACTCACTTCTTTCATTACTCTTAAGTCGTGTGATAGAGTTTAACTCTATAAGGTCTCTCTCCTAATCCTTACTCAATGCTCTAAAGGATATGGCTACTCAAAGATCTTATGCTAAAAGGAATGTGAGGGACAATGAGGAAGAAGAAGCTCCTCCCCAAGCTCCTCAAGTTCCGGTCGATCCTTTGGCCGAACAAGTGACTAATGCGGAGTTTAGGGCTGCTTTTTAAGTGTTGGCTCAAGGTGTGACGGCCCAAGCCAATAGGGAGGTTGCAGTTCTCGTGAACCCAAATGTAGGTACGGTGGCTTCTAGAGTGAGGGACTTCACTACGATGAATCCTCCAGAGTTTCATGGGTCTAAAGTTGAGGAAGATCTGTAAGATTTCATTGATGTGGTCTATAAGATCTTGATGATAATGGGAGTGACGACGGTGGAAAAGGCGGAGTTGGCCGCTTGTCAACTAAAAAGTATTGATCAAACTTGGTTCAACCAATGGAAAGAAGGGAGGCTGGAAGATGTGGGTCCTCTTGATAGGGAGAAGTTTAAGGCCGCATTTCTTGATAGGTTATTTCCCCTTGAGATGAGGGAATCAATGGTGCTTGAGTTTATCAACCTTCGTCAAGGAAGCATGAGTGTGAGGGAATATGCTCTAAAGTTCACACAATTGTTTAAATATGCTCCAACAATGGTTGCCGATTCGAGGGCAAGTATGAGTAAGTTCATTTTGGATCTGGCTGAAATGGTGGTTAAAGAGTGTCGTACCTCCATGCTCATTAGTGACATGGACATCTCTCATCTCATGGTTCATACACAACAGATTGAAGAGGAGAAACTTAAGGAAAAGTCTAGAGAGGTAAAGAGGGCTAAGACCGGTGATGGCATTTTTTCTGATGCAAGGTCTGATAGACATGGTCATTCTAGATTTCGACAAACGTTTTCCGGTAAAGGTTCCTCCAATGCTCCTTCTAAATTCAACAAAGATAGGGTGCCTAACCCTAAGCCTCAAGGAGTAAATAGTAGTGGATCTTCATTGCCCATGTCTACTTGTACTAGGTGTGGAAGGAAGCACGAGGGTAAGTTCCTAGCCGGCACGGATGGTTGCTTCAGTTGTGGTAAAAGTGGTCATAAAATGAAGGATTGCTTGATGCTTACGGCTAAAGGAAGAGAGGGAAAGTAATCTCCTCCTAGTGTTTCAGGTCCCAATGCTCTTAAGCAAAACTGATTCTATGCACTTCAGACTCGTGGTGAACAAGAGAGTTCTCACGATGTGGTTACCGATATGTTGAAAGATTTCCAACTTGATGTATATGCTTTACTTGATCCCGGTGCTACCTTGTCTTTTGTGACGCCATATGTGGCTATGAGGTTTGATGTGCTTCCCGATTTGTTGTTAGATCCTTTTTATGTCTTTACTCCTGTTGGTGATTCTATTGTGGCTAAGAGGGTTGATAGAAAGTGTCCCGTTTCTTTGTCCCATAGAGTTACTCTTGTTGACTTGGTAGACCTTGATATGCTATATTTTGATGTGATTCTTGGTATGGATTGGTTGCACTGATGTTATGCTTCTATTGAGTGTAGAACTCGTGTAGCCAAGTTTCAGTTTCCAAATGAGACTGTCCTAGAGTGGAAGGAGGGGAATTCTATGCCTAAGGGTCAGTTTGTCTCTTGTCTTAAAGCTAGAAAGATGATTTATAATGGTTTCATTTACCATCTAGTAAGGGTGAGGGATGTATATTCTGAAACCCCTACTCTTGAGTCGGTCCCCATTGTAAATGAGTTTTCGGAAGTGTTCCCAGATAACTTACCCGATATTTCTCCCAAAAGGGAAATAGACTTCGGTATTGACCTTCTCTCAGATACGCAACCTATCTCTATTCTTTTTTACCGTATGGCTCCGGTGGAATTGAAGGAGTTGAAAGAATAATGTAAAGACTTGTTGGATAAGGGTTTCATCCGACCGAGTATATCTCCATGGGGTGCTCCAGTTTTGTTCATTAGGAAGAAGGATGGTTCTCTTCGTATGTGTATTGACTATCGTCAGTTGAACAAGGTGACTATTAGGAATAAGTATCCTCTTCTGAGAATTGATGATTTATTTGACCAACTTCAAGGAGAAAGTTATTTCTCTAAGATTGACCTTAGATCGTGTTATCACCAATTGAGGGTGAAGGAAGATGATATTCTGAAGACGGCTTTTGTAACTCGGTATGGTCATTATGTGTTTTTGGTAATGTCGTTTGGGTTTACTAATGATCCGGCGGCGTTTATGGACTTGATGAATCGGGTGTTTAGAAAATACCTTGACATGTTTGTGATTGTGTTCATTGATGATATATTGATTTATTCGATAAGTGAGGATGCGCATATTGATCATTTGAGGATCGTGTTGCAAGTTCTTAAGGACCAACAACTCTTTGCAAAGTTTAGAAAATGTGAGTTTTGGCTAAGATCCGTAGCTTTCCTTGGCCATATTGTTTCAAATGGGGGTATTGAGGTAGATCCTAAGAAGATTGATGCGGTCAAGAGTTGGCCTAGACCTCTAACTCCTTCGGATATAAGAAGTTTCTTGGGTTTAGTCGGTTACTATAGAAGGTTTGTTGAGGGATTCTCTTCAATTGCCTCTCCTTTGACGGCTTTGACTTAAAAGAAGGCCAAGTTCATATGGTCTGAAGCATGCGAAAAGAGTTTCCAAGAGTTAAAGGACAGACTTACTTCCGCTCCGGTGTTGACTTTACCGGAAGGGACAAATAGCTTTGTGGTTTATTGTGATGCCTCAAGAATTGGGTTAGGGTGTGTGCTTATGCAAAATGGGAAAGTGATTGCCTATGCCTCAAAACAATTTAGGATTCATGAGAAGAATTATCTTACCCATGACCTTGAACTAGTGGCGGTTGTTTTTGCCTTAACGATTTGGAGGCATTATTTGTATGGTGTGCATGTAGATGTGATTACCGACCATAAGAGTTTTCATTATGTGTTTAATCAGAAAGATCTAAATATTCGCCAAAGAAGGTGGCTTGAGTTATTGAAATATTATGATATGAGTGTTCTCTATCACCCCGAAAAGGCAAATGTGATGGTGGATGCTCTTAGTCAGTTATCCATGGGATGTGTTGCTCAAATTGAAGAAGAAAAGAAAGAGTTGGTTTGATATGTTCATAGATTGGCCCGATTGGATGTTCGATTAGTGGCCTCTACCAAGGGTGGTGTTATGGTCCATAATGGTTAAGAATCGTCTTTAGCGGCGGATGTGAAAGCCAAGCAAGGTTTTGATCCAATTTTGGTCGAATTAAAGAAAATGGTGCTTAAGAAATCCATTGAGGCTTTCACCCAAGGGGGAGATGGGGTACTTAGATATCAAGGTCGTTTATGTGTTCTGAATGTTGATGACTTGAGGGAACAGATCTTGTCAGAAGCCCATAGCTCGCGGTATTCCATTTACCCAGGAGCCACCAAGTTGTACCGTGATTTACGGGAAGACTATTGGTGGAATGTGATGAAGAAGGATATTGCGGAATTTGAGACTAAATGTCCTAATTGTCAACAAGTGATAGTTGAGCATCAGAAACTCGGAGGTTTATCCCAAGATATTAGCATTCCTACTTGGTAGTGGGAAGATTTGAATATGGACTTTATTGTTGGTTTGCCTCGCACCCGGTGACAACATGACTCGATTTGGGTTATAGTAGATTGGATGATGAAATCGGCTCATTTTCTTCCCGTCAAGGTTTCTTATTCGGTGGAGAACTATGCCAAGTTGTACTTGAGAGAAATGGTTAAGTTTCATGGAGTGCCTTAGTCCGTTATTTCCGATCGTGGTACCCAATTCACTTCATAATTTTGGAAGTTATTCCAAAAGGGTCTTGGTACTCATGTTAAGCTTAGCACGGCCTTTCATCCCCAAATCGATGGGCAAGCGGAGCATACTATCCAAACTTTGGAATAAATGTTGAGAGCTTGTGTGATTTATTTTAAGGGTAATTGGGATGACCATTTGCCATTGATTGAGTTTGCATATAACAATAGCTATCACTCTAGTGTTGGTATGGCTCCATTTGAGGCTCTTTATGGTAGGAGGTGTAGATCTTCTATAGGTTGGTTTGAGGTGGGTGAGGTTCCCTAATAGGTCCCGAGTTGGTACATGATGTCATAGAGAAAGTTCAACTTATTAGAGAAAGGTTGATAACAGCTCAAAGTTGGCAAAAGTCATATGTCGATGTAAGAAGAAGATATCTTGAGTTTGATGTTCATGATTGGGCTTACTTGAAAATATCACCCATGAAGTGTGTAATGATATTTGGTAAGAAAGGGAAGCTTAGTCCCCGTTATGCAGGCCCATATCAGATTTTGAGGCGTGTTGGTAAGGTTTCTTATGAGCTAGATTTGCCAAATGAGTTGGCATCGGTGCATTCGATTTTCCATGTCTCTATGTTAAAGAAGTGTGTTGGAGATCCAACTTATATAGTTTCCTTAGAAGGTTTGGGAGTTGATGAAAATCTTTCTTATAAGGAAGTTCTGGTTGAGATTTTAGACCGGCAAGTCAAAAAGTTGAGAAATAAAGAAGTAGCTTCCGTGAACGTGTTGTGGAGGAATTAGTTAGTTCAGGGTAGTACTTGGGAGGCCGAGGCCAATATGATGTCTCGATATCCTCATCTCTTTCCTTCTACTCCTACTCTAGCTTGAGCTAATGAGTTCCTTATGGTTTGTTCTTTGTTTTGGAGTCATGTGTTTTATGTGTTTCCGTAATTGCCTTACATGCATGTTTTATGAAAAGTTCAAGTTTTGAGAAAATGAGTCAAGTTGAATGATTTCTACATGTTTATATGCATATGAGTATGATTTGCATGTGGACTACTTGATATGATGTTATGATCATGTCTTTAGCTTGGAGTTGATGTTTCCTCCTCGGATATATGCATTTGAGTATGTTGTTAGCTTGGATTTGATGCTTCCTCCTTGGATGTTAGCTTAGAGTTGATGTTTCCTCCTCGGATATGTGCATTGCATGCATGATGGGCTGTTTGATTTTGTTTCACCCCTCTTATGATGTGTTGGTAACGTCATAGCTTGGAGTCGATAGTTCCTCCTTGGTTTATGCACTGCATTGTAGGTTGGGTTTTTAGTTCCTCTCCTAATCTTTTCATACTAGCTTGAATCTCATTTGAGGATGAATGATCCCAAGGGGGAGATATTGTAACACCCCAGATTCGAGAAAGAACGAATTACCCATTTCTAGAAGTTGCAGATGTTAACCCACGCTGGCCACCCACGGCCTGTGGATAGGACCACGGACCGTAGGTGTGGTCCGTGGTTGATCACCCAGGCACTGCCCAGAAAGGGTCAGAACCAAGGCCGAACCAACGGACTGTTGGTGGAACCACGGTCCGTGGTTGAGGCCCGTGGTCCAAGACCCTCAAATTAAGTTTCTGACCATGAACGACAGACGTGCAGGATGGTCCGTCGTCAGTGGTCAGTGGGTGGGCAGCTGGCAGTTAAGTTCAGGGTTAGTTGGGTCTTTTCCTAATTAATTAACTCCTATACTACGTCGTTTTGCCCTTCACTAAGACCCCTATATAAGCATTTTAACCACCAAATTTCCCAATAGAAATCATTCTCTCAATTCACCAAAAAGAAGAACTCTCTCAAATATTTCTCTCTCTAGAACTTGAAGAAGAAGAAGGATTTTACCTAGGGTTTCAAAGAAAGACTCAATTTTCACCATAGAAGATAAGCAATTGGCTTTGAGGTATGATAGTTTTCATCAATGGATTCCTTCCATTCATGGAGTTCCCAAATTACTCAATTTTCAAAGTTAGAACTACCCAATTGAGTTAGGGTTTTCTTCAATTGTCACGGGTTCTCTTGATTATTGATTTAAATGATTGGATTATGATCCCTTATGCATGAATTGATGAAATACTATGATTTTATGATGATTTCCCCATTAACCCATGTAATCCCCATGTTTTCAAGTTGTGAATCATATAATGTGGGATTTTGATTATAAAGGAAGAGTTTTATGAAATTAAGCATCTATTGCTAGCTTTATATAAATTTATGATGAAATCCATATCTAACCCATGTTTTCTAAGTGTTGATGATTGAAAGTGGGTTTTAAGCCTTGAAAGGTAAATTATGGATTTATGCATTTTCTTATGAAATCTATGCAAATATTTTAAGGATGCTTTGAGAGTAAAGTATCAATGATGATGTTGTTGTTGTGTTGTTGAAAGGATTGTTCTCATAAACACATGAAAGAAAGATGTGAAAGGTTTTCTCACATAGAGAAAGATTCTAAGGTTGAAAGATCTTCTCACCTAATTGAATCAAAGATTAAGAACTATCCTAATGACTTAGTTTGGATTGGTTATTGAAAGACACCTTTCCATGGATGATGACTTAGCTTTGATTGGCAAGATGACGTGCATTTCCATGGATAATAAGAAAAAGTAAGAAATGACTATTCGTGGGATTTATGCTTAGCACCGAGAGGATATTGAGATGGAAGCTCTCCCGTCAGTAGAGGTCGGGTTTCTAGAAGCAATCTCCTTATCCCTAACCTATGTGCCCCCATAGGATGATTTTCTAGATAGACATTATCTAGTGGATCCACCTAAGCTAGAAGTTATGGTCCTTACCTTGGCAAGTAGGACAATCCTTTTTGGTGTGGGAGACACCGGGGGATCATGTTATAGCTCACATGGTTTCTATGTCGGTTAAGGCTAATTCCCATATTAATAAAGAACTAAGGTTACTTCAAGAAGTATCTCATATGTGTTCAAAGGTTTTAATGATGTTAGCTTGCATTGACCATGTTTTATGACTTATGCTTTCTAACCCTTTTACATCATGTTTTAGCTTGGTCAATTGCATATCATGATATGAGATGTCCCTTTTATCATGATTTAAATGGTTTATGCATAGCTATCATACTTGGTACATTGTTTTGTACTAACGCATACTATTGCTTATATTTCCCGAAATGTAGGGTCCGACAGACAGGTTTCTGAGTTTCATGGCTAGTGGTTGATTTCGAGATTTTTGAGCTTTGGTGAGTCCTCATGCTTCGAGGACGGACTTTCATTGTTATAGTTTCTTTCATGTATTTCACTTTTGGACATGATTTATGGGCTAGGCCCAATTTCATTCTATTGTACTAGATGGCTATTTTGAGACAAGTGTTTTAGACTTTCGCTTTTCTTTTATAAAAACTATTGGACATGGACTTTTGTTTTACTTCTATTGTTCTATTTCTTATGTTATGAAAGCTAAGTGGCTTTATGGGATCCTTCGGGGTTCTATACGCCATGTTATATCTAGAGGGGTACCCCTGGGTCGTGACATAAAGTAGGAAGTCTTTTATCATAAAAGAGTTTGACATAAAAAAATAGAAGTCTACTCACAGTCTTGACAAGCCAATCTAATGCATCAATGAAGTGGTCGGGACGTAACATGTACACCACATACAACATCTGAAAACTAAAACATAAGGAAAGAAAGGTTAATGTGACATTGTCCTTGGAACAGGAGGACTCATTAAATCTTTACGGTTAAGCGATCAACTAGCCATGAATGGAAGGATGAGAAGCGGCTAAACCTACATTATGAAATAATGTAGGCACAAGTATGCAGTAGTACATAGAATGTACTATGTATTAGGGATATGTATAAGAACTTAAAACATGATCATAAGAGGACATAAAGGAAATCATCATATGAGTGACCAAGCTTTAACATAGTAACACCTTTAATCAAGAATCATAAATCATGTACATGGTCAATGCATCTTAAAACATCATGAAAGCTTCATAAAAACCTTTGGGAGGTTACTTAGGTCATTTTTTGGGATATTTACCGTTAACCGACATACACCACGTGAGCTATTGTCACGACCCAAGGATACACACTAGATGTAACATGGTGTATAGGATCCAGAAGGACACCATACAATCCACTTAGCTTTCATAATATAAGAAATAGAATAATAAGAGTAAAACAATAGTCCAAGTCTAAAAAGTCTTTATAAAAGTAAAGCGGAAGTCTAAACACTTTGTCTCAATAGCCATCTAATACAATATAATAAAATTCGGCCTAGCCCATACATCATGTCCAAAAGTGAAATACATGAAAGAAACTATTACAATGAAAGTCCATCCTTAAAGCATGAGGACTCACCAAAGCTCGAAAACCTCGAAATCAACTACTAGCCACGAAACTGAGAAACCTGACTGTCGGACCCTACATTTAGGGAAATGTAGGCAAGATTATGTGTTAGTACAAAACAATGTACCAAGTATGATAACTATGCATAAAACATTTAAATCATGCTAAAAAGGGACATTTCATTTCATGGCATGCATTTGACCAAGCTAAAACATGATATAAGAGAGTTAGAAAACATAAGTCATAAAACCATGGTCAATGCAAGCTAATATCATATAAAGCCTTTGAACACATATGAGATACTTCTTGAAGTAACATAAGTTCATTATTAATGTGGGAACTAGCCTTAACCAACATAAAGACCATGTGAGCTGTAACATGATCCCCCGGTGTCTCCCACAACGGAAAAAGGGTGTCCTACTTGCCACGGTAAGGACCATTAATTTCTAGCTTAACTGGATCCACTATCTAATGCCTATGGGGGCACATAGGTAAGGGATAATGATATTGTTTCTAGAAACCCGTCCTCTACTAATGGGAGAGCCTCCATCTCAATATCCTCTCGGTGCTAAGCATAAATCCTATGAAGTAATCATTTCTTACTTGACCTTATTATCCATGGAAAGGCAAGTCATCTTGCCAATCCAAGCTATCCATGTAAAGGTACAATTAAGTATCCAATCCAAACTAAGTCATAAGACATAAATGGAAAGGTATCTTTCAATAACCAATCCAAGCTAGGTTCCTTAGGATAGCTCTAAATCTTTGATTCAATTAGGTAAGAAACCCTTTCAACCTTAGAATCCTTATTATGTGAGAAAACCTTTCACATCTTTCTTTTATGTGTATATGAGAAAATTCTTTCAATAACAAATCATGATCATCATTATTAATACTTTACTCTCAAAGCATCCTTAAAACATTTGCATAGATTTCATAAGAAAATGCATAAGTTCATAATTTACCTTTCAAGGTTCAAAACCCACTTTCAATCATCAGCACTTAGAAAACATGGGTTAGATATCGATTTCATCATAAAATCATAGTATTTCATAGATTCATGCATAAGAGATCATATCCAATCATTTAAATCAATAATTAAGATAACCCATGACAATTGAAGAAAACCCTAACTCAATTGGGGATTTCTAACTTTAAAAATAGAG
Organism: Solanum etuberosum; assembly: GCA_029582245.1. NCBI lineage: Eukaryota > Viridiplantae > Streptophyta > Magnoliopsida > Solanales > Solanaceae > Solanum > Solanum etuberosum. Next base: position 206,855 of record JAJONR010000310.1, read on the forward strand.
GAATTTGGGAATTCCATGAATGGAAGGAATCCTTGGATGAAAACTATCATACCTTACTATCAAAGACCACAATTGCTTGAGGAATGGAGACTTGACTTTGACCCTAGCTTGAATCCTTTCTTCTTCTTTAAGTTCTAGAGAGAGAAATATTTTGGAGAGAAAGAACTTTGATATTCTTTTGAGTTTTGGAAATAATTAGTTGAATGGGTGAGTTTTGGGGTTAAAATCACTTATATCGGGGTCCTAGGCTTGGGTAAAACGACATAGCTTTGATTTAATTAAAACCGGAAAAGACCCAAAAACCCCTGAACTAAAACTACCGAACCACCACCACGAAGGGCACCACGGCCCGTCAAGGGTCACACGGCCCGTAGTGGTGCCCGTGGTCCCTTGACCAGTGGATTGGTTTTGACACCCTCGCCCTCAAAAACCTAACTTAAGACTACGACTTCTCCCACGCCCCATGGTGGCCTTCACGAGCCGTCAAGTGGCTCGTGGGTGGGTCTAACACTTTGGGCTGTTTTGGGAGCTCACTGCCTAGATCACCACGCCCATCACCACGACCCATGGTCCCCACCACGAGCCGTCATGGTGGTCGTGGGAGGTGAGCAGTGCTTGGTGAAGGCTGCCCAAGCTCTCTTCTTTGGCTCTTGCCCTCTCACTTAGCCCTAGCTTAGCCTACTAGATTTCGAGGTGTTACATTATCTCCCCCTTGGGAACATTCGTCCTCGAATGGAATTCTAGATACTTTTTGGAAGTAAAGACTCAATACAAGCAGCCCATCATGCATGCAATTTCAGCTAAATGCACAAATCAAGGAGGAAACATCGACTCCACGCTAAACATACACAATGCACCACAAGGAAGGTAGGAACTACATCTAGCAAACCAATATGCATGAAATTTCAAGATTTCTCATATTCAAGGGGGAACTACCATTTCCAAGCTAAAAGAATGCTCAACATTATCGCATGGAGCCTATATGCAATCTATATTCAAAAGCATATATCCGAGGAAGAAATATCAACTCCACGCTAAAAAATGTTCATCAATTCATCTCATGAAGTCTATAGGCAACTCATACTCAATGCACAACAACATGAGAAAAATCAATCATGTAAACTCATTTTCTTTCAAAACACAAGTTTTTAATGAACATGCATCACATGAGGAAAATCATGGAAACATATAAAACACATGACTCCAAAACAAAGAACAAACCATGAGGAACTCATTACCTCAAGCTAGAGTCGGAGTAGAAGGAAAGAGATGAGGATATCGGCACATCATATCGGCCTCGGCCTCCCAAGTAGCACCCTCAACTAAATGATTCCTCCACAATACTTTCATGGAAGCAACATCCTTGTTTCTCAACTTCTTAACTTTCCGGTCTAAAATCTCAACCGGGACTTCCTCATAAGAACGACTTTCATCAACTCCCAACCCTTCTAAGGGAACTATGGATTTTGGATTTCCAACACACTTCTTAAGCATAGAGACATGGAAAACTGGATGCAGCGATGCCAACTCATTAGGAAAATCAAGCTAATAAGCAGCCTTATCAACACGTCTCAAAATCTGATATGGGCCTACATATCGGGGACTAAGCTTCCCTTTCTTACCAAATCTCATTACACCCTTCATGGGTGAGATTTTCAAGTAAACCCAATCATGAATGTCAAACTTAAGATCCCTTCTTCTCACATCGACATATGACTTTTGCTGACTTTGAGCCGTTTTCAGCCTTTCTCTAATAATTCGAACTTTCTCTATGAGAAAGCCTCTTCGGACTTCTTAAGCCCCGCCTTTTTCAATTCTACTAAGGTCAGATCAGGACATTGCTTAGCTTTCACATCTAACACCAAAAGACGATTTTGAACCATCTTAAACCATAACACCACCCTTGGTAGAGTCTACTAACTGAACATATCAAGGTATTGTCTAAACACCCCATTCGTCAAATCCTTAAATGCCACCGGAACATTAGTCAAACCAAAGGATATCACTAAAAATCATAATGACCATACCGGGTTCTAAAAGCTATTTTCGGAATATCATCCCCTTTCACCCTCAATTGGTGATATCCCAACCTAAGGTCAATCTTAGAGAAGTAACTAGCTTCTTGAAGTTGGTCAACACTGAATACTATTTCCCTCACCCTAACTAGGTGGTACCTACAACCCTTAGAAATCATCTTTCTAGCCTTAAGACAGGAAATGAACCGACCCTTCGTCATAGAATTTCCCCCTTCCACTCTAGGATAGGCTCATTCAGAAACTGAAATTTTGATTACACGGGTTCTACAATCCATAGAATCATAGCAAGAGTGCAGCCAATCCATACTAAGGATAACATCAAAATCTAGCATATCAAGCTCAACCAAATCAACAAGAGTGACTCTATGGGATAAGGAAACGGCACACTTTCTATAGACCCTCTTAGCCACAATAGAATCACCAACAGGAGTAGAGACAGAAAAAGGTTCTACCAACACATCAGGAAGAACATCAAACCTCAAAGCCACATATGGCGTCACAAAAGACAAGGTAGCACCGGGATCAAGTAAAGCATAAACATCAAGTTGAAAAACTTTCAACATTCCTGTAGCCACATCGGGAAAACTCTCATTTTCACCACGAGTCTGAAGTGCATAGAATCGGTTTTTGCTTGGGAGCACTAGTACCCGAACCACTTGGACCGGATGAAGGATAAGGTTGAGCCCTGCGATGACTATCTCCCTCATTCTTAGCAACTGAAGGACAATTTCTTATCTTGTGGTCCATCTTACCACAACTAAAACAAGCATTGGAACTTGATAGACAATCCCCCTCATGCTTTCTTCCACACTTAGCACAATCTGGCAATAAAGACCCATTACCACCTCCTTGAGATTTAGGGTTAGACAGCCTCTCTTGGTTAAACTTAGGAGCATTAGAGGAACATTTCCCAGAAAACCTTTGTCGAAACTTAGGACGACCATGTCCATCGGACCTACCATGAGAGAAATTACTATCCTTAGTCCTAGACCTCTTTATCTCCCTAGACCTCTCTTTATGTTTCTCTTCTTCAATCCGTTGGGAATGAACCATAAGACGAGAAATATCCATGTCATGAACAAGCATAGCCATACGGCAGTCTTTCACTACCAAGTCGGACACACCCGAAATGAACTTGCTCATCCTTGCCCTTGAATTGTCAACCATTGTTGGAGCATATTTAGATAATTGTGTAAACCTCAAAGCATATTCCTTCACACTCATACTCCCTTGACGGAGATTAATAAACTCAAGCACTTATGCCTCCCTCATCTCAAGAGGATAGAAACTATCAAGAAAAGTGGACTTAAACCTTTCCCATTCTAAGGGACCTGCATCTACCGGCCTTGCTTCCTTCCGTTGGTTGATAAAAATTTGTGAAACACCCATTAGTTGATAAGCGGCCAATTCCATCTTTTCCACCGGAGTCACTCCCATAATAGTCAACACCTCGTCAACCTCATCAATGAACTCTTGAGGATCTTCCTCAACCTTAGAACCATAGATTTATGGAGGATTCATCCTAGAGAAGTCCCTCACTCTAGATGCCGTTGTACCCACATTTGGGTTCACGGGGTTCACAACTTTCCTATTGGCTTGGTTCGTCACGGCTTGAGCCAACACTTGAAAAGTAGCCCTAAACTCCACATTAGTCACTTGCTCGGCCAAAGGGTCAACCGGAGCTTGAGGAGGCAAAATCACTTCAAGTAGTCATCACCTATAGACCATCGGATAAGGATTAGGAGAGAGACCCTACAAAGTTAAACTCTATCGCACGACTTTAGAGTAATTAAAGAAGTGGAGTTTCCTAACTATCTTGTAGCCTCTCATTCATAAATGTGGTGTGCTTCACAGATATGAACAAGACTCTACTAGACGGGGCTTATGAGATATCCTATGACCATTCTAAACATTGTGCTATGATTACCAAGTTTGTCACGACCCAGGGGTACACCCTAGATTTAACATGGCGTATAGGACCCCGAAGGACCCCATACAAGCCACTTAGCTTTCATAACATAAGACATAGAAAAATAAGAGTAAAACAATAGTCCAAGTCCAAAAAGTCTTTATAAAAGTAAAGCGGAAGTCTAAACACTTTGTCTCAATAGCCAACTAATACAATAGAATGAAATTGGGCCTAGCCCAAACATCATGTCCAAAAGTGAAATACATGAAAGAAACTATAACAATGAAAGTTCGTCCTCGAAGCATGAGGACTAACCAAAGTCGGAAACCTCAAAATCAACCACTAGCCACGAAACTGAGAAACCTGACTGTCGGACCCTACATTTGGGGAAATGTAGGCAAGAGTATGTGTTAGTAAAAAACAATGTACCAAGTATGATAGTTATGCATAAAACATTTAAATCATGCCTAAAAGGGACATTTCATTTCATGGCATGCATTTGACCAAGCTAAAACATGATATAAGACAGTTAGAAAATATAAGTCATAAAACCATGGTCAATGAAAGCTAATATCATATAAAGCCTTTGAACACATATGAGATACTTCTTGAAGTAACCTAAGTTCATTATTAATGTGGGAACTAGACTTAACCAACATAAAGACCATGTGAGCTATAATATGATCCTCCGGTGTCTCCCACACTGGAAAAAGGGTGTTCTACTTTCCACGGTAAGGACCATTAATTTCAAGCTTAAGTGGATCCACAAGCTAATGCCTATGGGGGCACATAGGTAAGGAATAAGGAGATTTCTTCTAGAAACCCGGCGTCTACTAACGGGAGAGCCTCCATCTTAATATCCTCTCGGTGCTAAGCACAAATACCATGAATTAGTCATTTCTTACTTGACCTTATTATCCATGGAAAGGCACGTCATCTTGCCAATTCAAGCTATCCATGGAAAGGTACAATTAAGTATCCAATCCAAGCTAAGTCATAAGACATCCATGGAAAGGTATCTTTCAATCACAAATCCAAGCTAGGCTTATTAGGATAACTCTAAATCTTTGATTCAATTATGTGAGAAAGACTTTCAACCTTAGATTCCTTATTATGTGAGAAAACCTTTCACATCTTGCTTTTATGTGTATATGAGAAAATCCTTTCAACAACACATCATGATCATCATCATTGATAATTTACTCTCAAAGCATCCTTAAAACATTTGCATAAATTTCATAAGAAAATGCATAAGTCCATAATTTACCTTTCAAGGTTCAAAACCCACTTTCAATCATCAACACTTAGAAAACATGAGTTAGATATGGATTTCATCATTAAATTATAGTATTTCATCAATTCATGCATAAGAGATCATAATCCAATCATTTAAATCAATAATTAAGAGAACCCGTGATAATTGAAGAAAACCCTAACTCAATTGGGGATTTCTAACTTTGAAAATAGAGAAATTTGGGAAATCTATGAATGGAAGGAATCCATGGATGAAAACTATCATACCTTACTATCAAAGCCCACAACTGCTTGAGGAATGGAGACTTGACCATGACCCTAGCTTGAATCCTTTCTTCTTCTTCAAGTTCTAGAGAAAGAAATATTTTGGAGAGAAAGAACTTTGATTTTCTTTTGAGTTTTGGAAATAATGACTTGAAAATAACTTATATAGGGTTCCTAGGCTTTGGGAAAATGACATAGCTTTGATTTAATTAAAACCAGAAAAGACCCAAAAACCCCTGAACAAATCCTATCAAACCACCACCACGAAGGGCACCACGGCCCGTCAAGGGTCACACGGCCCGTAGTGGTGCCCATGGTCCCTTGACTAGTGGCTTGGTTTTGAAACCCTTGCCCTCAAAAAGCTAACTTAAGACTAAGACCTCTCCCACGGCCCGTGGTGGCCTTGACGAGCCATCAGGTGGCTCGTGGGAGGGTCCAATATTTTGGGAGCTCACTGCCTAGCTCACCACGACCCGTGGTCCCCACCACGAGCCATCATGGTGGTCGTCAGAGGTGAGCAGTTCTTGGTGAAGGCTTCCCAAGCTCTCTTCCTTGGCTCTTGCCCTCTCACTTAGCTTTGGCTTAGCCTACTAGATTCCGAGGTGTTATAGCTATAGCGTGGAATCCATTGTATTTCTTCCACACCAAAAAGAAATTTCCTTATTTGACAAGGAAAGGACCATACATATTAGCTTAGGTGTATCCATTACCTATGTATTTCTAAGACAAATCTTATGAGGGTATGTAGTTAGGGACAAGAAGATTTCTACTAGAGAATCGGTCTCTACTAACGGGAGAGCTTCCATCTCAAATTTCTCTCTGTGCTAAGTAAAGAATCCCAACGGAATTAGTCATATTCATAAGCTTATCATCATACATGGAAAAGAACACTTATGTTACTAGTCCAAGCTTATGTAATCATAGATTAGCTCCTAAAATCATGATCCACATACGTGTGAGAAAACCTTTCACAATTCATGCATATGTGAGAAACCTTTTACAATATCATTGATTCTTATATTAAAGTAACCTTAGATCATAAAACATTCTTTTTCATAAATCATGCATAGCTTTCATAAATCATCATTCACAAGTTTACAACTTTTTTCATAAACTCATATCTTCGTATATGTCAAAATCATAAATAATTTATGGTTCCATATGAAATCAATTGAAAAACATGTATTTGAATCAAATTATTCATAATAAGATTAAAATGAAGCAATTGAATGATAACAATCAGGAACCATGGAGAATTGAGTAAAAACCTAACCAATCTTTATGAAATTAAGTTGGAGAATTGAAATCTTTTGGGACTTAATAGGTAAATGGAATCCATTGATGAATTCAAACATACCTCGATGATCAAAGATAAAAAGTAACGGGAGAGAATGGAGACTTGAATCTGTAACCCTAAATTTCTTTCTTGAACTTGAGAGAGAAGTGAAGAGGATGGAAATGGATGGGAATTGGGGATTTGAGAGAATTCACGGTTTGGGTAAAATTAGGAGTTGAAAGGTTGTTATAGGTCTTAGATCTAGGGTTAAAATAACATAGCATATGTATTATATACATAAAAAAAATCCAAATACCCTTAAAATAACTGTTGGATGGCTTCTATGGTTTGGACCAATGGCCCGTAGGACTTCCTACGGCCCGTACGAGTCAACTGTAGAACCAACATCAGAAATCCAAAGTTCCTTCACCTCCCACGAGACCAATCTATGACCCTTCGTTCAGTCTACGGTTCGTATAACCAAAGTTCAAGTCCAAAATTTCTCTAAGTCAAGATCAGTCATACGAGTACCATCTATAACCCATCTAAATTCCTACGACTGGTCCTAATTACTCGTAGGTCAAACTTCAGAAACATAAATTCTTCAAAAACTTCACTGAACCCTACGACTTCCCTTCTATAGCCCGTAGGAATTCCACGATTCGTACATATGACTCGTAGTCACTGCCTCAGTGCAAAAATTTAAATTTTTATCCAATTTCAGAGGTATTACATTGAACAACTGTTGATGCTTTCCTTTTATGCTAGGATCCTTTGAATAATACACTAAATAATTGTTCTGGTTCTTAATTATTTTCTTATCATAATTTAAATGTACTATGATTTCCCATCTTTGAAGATACTTCACTCCGAAAATGAAGTCATAAAGTATTCTCATATTAAGAAGTTTAACCCTCTTTGAAGAAAATGTTTCTTATCCTACTACTTCCTTTGAGTGGTCTAATATATGTACAGTGATAATAGAGCATATGTAGTTCAGTTTCATTTATGTTTTGGTGTTTTTGATGGTCTTTCTTCCTAAGTACTTGCAGCAACATCCGGAGTACGCGGTACAAGGTGTAAAGCTGAAAAAAGTTTTCATTTCAGATGCAAAGACCTGTACAGGAAGAATATGTTAAGAAGCATGTCTCAGAACCTTCATGTGATATAAATGGTGCTTATAATGGTATGTATTTTTATAGGATATGCTTAAATTAGAAGTAAGATTGATCTTGCATCGTGATTATATTTACGTGTGACATGCCTGAAAATAAGGAAGTTTCGAAGCATTCTGTTAAAATATAAACACTCCAAGAAGCGGAATTGAAGTATAAAAATAGAGTGAACTTATGAAATTCCAGTCATTCATTAACTTGAAGATGTTCTTAATTTATACGAGGAAAAAACTAATGAATTCCTATCTAGTAGCCACATACAAAGTGGATGGAAAACTTAATAAAAAAAACATGTGACACTAGTATCCATAAGCCAATAACTTCCCAATGTTAAGCAATTGAAATTGACTAAGCCTAGCTATTGGAATCACTATACTAAAACAATGTAAAAACAGTAAAAATAATAAGCTACAAATTATGAAATGATAATTTTCTAACACTCCTCCTTGGCATTTTCGTGAAGAACACCAAACCTTGACTAGGAACTTCAAACCTTTCCTTTGGTAGAGACTTACTGAAAATATATGCTAGCTGGTTCTAGGATGAGAAATGAACAAGCCACACTTCATTAGATTGATGGATATCTATGATAAAATAAACTTGATCTTAATGTGCTTAGTTCGATCATGAAACACTGATTTATTGAGCTTAAAATTTCTGAATTGTGGCCACAGATCATCCAGGTAGCTTTAGATTGTTCAGGGCCCATGTCCATCAATATCTTTGTTAGGTAGATAGTTTTGTTCACACTAGATGCAACTCAACTTCTGTTGTTGATTGAGTAGTAGTTTCTTGTTTCCTAGAGCTCCTACTAAAATAACTTGTACCCAAATAGAATAGAAATCCAGAAGTGCTTCTGGAATCATCAATGCCTCCACCCTTATCACTATCGGAGTAACACACCAGCTTCATAGTCACTTTGATAGATCTTGGGAAAATACTCCAAACCTGCTAGTTCCTTTTATATAGCTTAATACTCTTTTAGCCGTTGTGAAGTCTGTGTCTCTACGAAATGCAAGAATGTTAGGGAGAATATTCACAACAAATAGAATACCAGGTCTCCTTGCGGTTAAATATAGAAGGCTACCAATTAAGCTTCTATCCATACTATCATCAAGTTTTTAAGAATTCTTATCCTTTCCAAGCTTCACACAAGTTGAGATTGGACTACTCAGGTTTCCAGTCTTGCATTTTGAACCTGTTTAGAATATCTGAAATGTATTTCTTCTGGCCTATGAAAATTCCATCATTGGACTGCAAAACTTCCATGCTAAGGAAGTACTTCAGCACTCCAAGATCAGTCATTTCAAAGACTTCCTCTATTTCATCCTTGAACCTTTGGATTAGTTCCATTTTGCTTCGTGCCACAAGCATGTAATCTAAATAAAGTGAGACAATTATGGACTATCCACCAGTGACTTTCACATACAAAGTACCTTCACTTTGACTTCTACTAAAACCATGTTGTATTAGATGACTGTCCATCCTCTTATACCATTTCCTTGGAGGTTGTTTTAGGCCATACAAGGCCTTCATTAAAATATAATCTTAATCCTCTTTTCCAGGAATTGAGAAATCATCTGGTTGCTCTACATAAATCTCTTCAACAAGCAAACCGCTAAGAAATCTTATTTGACATCAAGATGATGAATCTACCATGAATTATGAGATACAAATTCAAGAATAATCTTGATTGTGTCATACAACTCTAGCTTATGGAAACGCTAGCTTGGAATCTTGAAAGGAGACTTAAACTTGGAGAATCCTGAAATCTCCTTGAGAGAACCTTGGAGAAGAAGACTTGAGGGTTTGAGAGAATGAGGGGGAATATGGATGGTTTCAAACTTAGGACCCCTTTAGAGTCTTCTAAATAACCCCAAAATAACATAGTTTAGAAATTAAAAATATAGGAAAAAACTTGAATATCTTTGAGAAATAATTCCTTAATCAACTCCATGGACATAGTGTATGGCCCATACTCCTTTTTATGGATCACACTGGTAGTCCATGGATTCAATGTCTACAAAGTCCTATTCCTTGATTAAAATCCATGAGCCAGGGACTATGACTCGTAGTCCTTCATATGATCCATACAACTCCATTTGTGGATCCAAGGTACTGAAATCCTAAACTTTCTGAAGCCCACTTCCATCTTTCCCAACTCTGGTCCATATATCCATCCACGGACTATACTGGTTAATTATTGAATCAAACTTCTGAAACTCCAAAATCATAAGGGCAACCACGACAGCCACATCCCATACAACGATCTAAAATCCATACAAGGGCTCATAGAACCAGTGCACCAAAAAATTTCCACTTCTAATAACTTCTATATTTATTAAGTGTTACAATATCTCCTCCTTGGGATCATTCTTCCTCAAATGGGACTCAACCAAGAATGAAAAGAGTAGGCAAGATATCTAACAACCCAATCATGAATGCAAAACACATAGCATTCATAAAACATGAGGAGTTATTGACTCCAAGCTAAAACATCAAATTTAAAACTCATTTCATGAACATGTATGCATAGGGAAACATTAGAATATCATAAATACATGAATCCAAGGAGTACATAAGAGGAACTAATACCTCAAACTGAAACTCAAGTGAAGGGAATGTGATACAGAAACGTGGACATCATATTGGATTTGGCCTCCCAAGTAGCACCTCAACTAATTGATTCCTCCAAAGAACCTTTGCGGAAGCAACTTATTTTCTTCTAAACCTCCGGACATGTCGATCTAGAATCTTAACAAAAACCTCTTCACAAGAAATACTATCTTTCACACTGACTTTTTCTAAAGGCACAATTGAAGTAGAATCATAGATACACTTCTTCAACAACGAAACATGAAAAACCGGATGCACTGATGCCAAATCTGAAGGCAAATCCAACTCTAAGCCACATTACAAAAATGCCTCAAAATCTGATATAGTCCTACATATTGGTGACTAATATTTCATTTCATTCCAAATCTCATCACATAATTCAAGGGTGATAATTTCAAATCATCAAGGGAAATTCAAGTTCTATTCTTCTCACATCCATATAGGGTTTCTTTCTTCTATGAGCCATCTTTAATTTATCCCTTATAAGTCGAACCTTCTACCTCGCCTCATGAAATAATTCAAGCCCTATGAAAGAGACCTCACCAACTTCAAACCAATCAATAGGAGACCTACACCTCCAACCATAGAGAACCTCAAACGGAGCCATCTAAATACTCGAGTGATAGCTATTATTATAAGCAAAGTCAATCAAAGAAAAATGGTAATACCAATTACCTTTAAAGTCAACCACACAAGCTCTTAATATATATTACAAACACTTAATATTATGCTTAGCCTGACCATTATTCTACAGGTGAAAGGTTGTGCTAAACTTATATTAAGTACCAAATCCTTTCTGAAATGATCTTTGAAACAAAGAAGTGCACAGAGTACCTCTTTTTAAAATAATGGATAAAAGCACACCGTGCAAATTAACCATATCATTAATATAAAGCGCAGCATAATCCTTGACTGAATAGGAGGTTTGAACCGAAAGAAAATTTATTAACTTAGTCATTCGATCTACAACAATCCAAATAAAATCATGCTATCGGCGAGTACAAAGTAACCCTTTAATGAATTCCCGCATCCAACTACGAATACTAATATCCAACGTCAAACCTCTTAGTTTTTTATGCTAAACTTTCACTTGTTGGCAATTCAAACATTTAGCCACATATCACGTGATATCCTTCTTCATTACATTCCACCAATAGATTTCATGTACATCATTGTACATCTTACTGGCTTCTAGGTGAATAGAATATTGAGAACTATAAGCTTCTGATAGAATATGTCATCTCAACTCACCAAAATTCAAAACACACGAATGACCTTGGTAATAAAGAACGCCATATCCCCCTTGGAAGAAAGCCTCAATAGCTTTTTTGAAACTGTTTCTATAATTCAACCCAAAGTTGAATCAATATCCTATTTTTCTTGAACTTCCAAACACATGAGATGATGCGATACTTATTATTGATTGTAACCTTCTACAACTGTCGATAATACATACACATTTTGAGAGAACCATATTTATTTCGAACAAACAAAACTAGGGCACCCCACGGAGAAATACTTGGTCTAATGAAACCCTTATCTAAGAGGTCCTTTAACTGATCCTTTAACTCCTTCAGTTTTGCCGCAACGATTCTGCAAGGAGGAACAGAGATACGTTTGGTATCTCGAAAAAGGTCAATACCAAAGTATATTTCTCTTTCAAGAGGAACTCTAAGAAGATCATTGGGAAAAACTTGCAGAAATTCATTAACAACTTGAACTGACTCAAGAATAAGGGCTTCAAAATCTGTATCCCTAACTAATCAGTCAGAGATTTTGGACTCATATGAGGCTTTTAGTTCACAAAACAGTGTCCTTGATGCCTTTTTATGTCCATTTTTATGTTAAATATTTAAGCTGCAGCTATAAAAGCTTAAGGACAATGTTAGGATAAATTAATGCAAAAAAGCCAAAATTATAGAAAAAAAAGAAAAAGATGAAACTGAAGCTCACCAAGTCCAAAGGGTGACTCACCAAACTAGATGGAACTTACCAAAAATGACTCAGAGTTCTGTAAAATATTTCAAAGTAAATCGGTGAGAAAAATACTTTAATGGGGACTCACCAAGAAGGTCAGCGAGCCTTGGTGTCTTCACCCAAATTATCTGAGATTTCTGCTACCAATGGAGGTCAACTTGGCAAGCATTTATTAGAGTTGGCAACTCGCCAATTAGCAACGATGAACTTAATCGAGCTTGACAAAAGTGTTCAACACCTGCTGAAATGAAGCAGAAAGGTGAGAAGAAGTAAGAGTTTGTGACTCACCGAGGCGAGCCCGACTGATGTAGCTCAAGTAATCCCAAATTTAAGGTTTTTGTCAAACTTTTAAAGGTATAAATGGTTTTGAACAGAGAGAAAAAACATCCTTCATTGCTCTGAATACCTGCACTTAGAATATTCTAAAGATTTTTAGGGTTTTGGGTTAGAAAGACTTGGGATTATTAAGTTCTTGAGATGGATATTTTGTTATTTAAGATTGATGATTATTTTAATTTAGTTCAGAAGAATATGTTTGGTATATTTCCTTTCTTTACAAGCATGAGTAGCTAAGACCCATAATTCTAGGGGTGTGAAATATGATTGGGTATTAAATTGTTTGTGGTTCGTTATGTTTGCTCAATTAAATGTTGATTTATAATGGTTCAATTATCTTATCATGTTTTCAAGTTTGAAGTGAGGTTAAAAAGTCAATTCAAGATTTAACATTTATATGCTTGCTTGAGAAAGGTGATTAGAGTTGACAATTTAATTGATAAGCATTGATTAAGTTCAATTGTTCGCTTTGCCAAAAAGAGGAACTATATTAAGGTTTGGATTAGCTTCATATGTTACACATATTGAGGTTTGACAAAATTCTCATGAAAGATGAAAGGTGATTGATAAATATTTATTGTATTATTCGTTGATCTAGCCTACCTATTAAGAATCAACTATGTTGAGCAACAATATTACCCACATTCGAATTTGACACTCAATTATGCACACTCCTAGAATTCCCTTTTTACTTGGAAAATTCCCTTGTTCCTTGCACTTGTTAACAATTTGTTAACCAATAACGTTATTGATAATTTTAAATCTCCACAGACTTAAAAAACACTAGTACACAATTTTTACTTCGTGATTGAAGTCTAGCTTTGACCACTTCATGTGGGATTCGACCCCAATATATTATGGGTTATTTATTTCTTGCAATTCCATGTATGTTGAATTATAAAGGGTACACTTGAGCATTATCAAAATCGCTCTGATGTCAGGAAGTGGTGCATTGATTTCTTTTATGGAAGTGACTTTGTGAACTAATTTTTTTGGTAGAGTACTCTTACCTTTGTTGCATTGTTGTTATCTTAACAACGGATGACATGAGAGTCCATGTCATCGATCCTTCTACCAAATAAGGTTATATAGATGACGACGACTAATTGGAATATCTTGGTCATGCAGGTGCTATTAGACTGGCCCTGATTTTAAGAAATGCAATCTTTCATGTCACGAGGACTATGCTCCAATTGCTGCAAATAAAGGGGTTGTAGGGAGGGTACTCTCATGAGGACCCTAACGATGAACTAAGTAACTTCGTTGATGTTTGCAGCCCATTCACTTTTAAAAGCATCACTCAAGAGTCAATTCGATTAATATCGTTCCCATTTTCCTGGATGGGTGATGCAACTAAGTGGTTGGGAGAATTTCCTTGAAAAGGTTATTTTCCCTACACAAGATGGTGAAGATCTGAGATGAAATCCAAAAGTACCGATGTATTGATCGAGAGCCACCACATGAAACATGATTGAGGTTTCAGAAGAAACTTTTTCAATGTTCTTCTCATAGGTTTCTGGACAATGTCCTATTGCAAATTTTTTATAGATGCCTTGACACACTAAATAAAGGAGTTGTTGACAAACTTGTTCATGGAAGGATTATGAGACAACCTTTCCTAGTGACTTATACTTTGCTTGATGAAATGACTAAGATCAACCGCTCTTGGCACACTAGGGAAGATCAGGTGAAACCTGTTGCATCGGCCATATCCAAAAAATCAATTGGCAAAGGATCAAGAGAGAGATTAAAACATGTCTAAAATGATGACTCATCTTGCTCTTCTATCGAAACATATGATGGGTGGTAGTATTAAGTAGGTAAATACAGTAGGAGAAAGTAGAGAAACATGTCCAAAGGATGTAAGGTTCAAAGCTATGCACAATGAAGAATTTCAATTCTTGAGTAACCAAATAAGAGGTTCTCGTCTGAGCTCTCCAAGGTCAGGTGGGAATCAAAGTCGGAACAAGGATCAAGATGGTGGTTGGAAATATCAGGAAAAAGGATCAGCGTGATAGAGGAGCTAATTGGAAAGAACATGATTATGATAGGGACATATATGTTCCACCACATGACCGACCAAACCCAAGGAACAAAGTGCTAATCCCAAAAGCTTTCGGATGGAGGATATGCTTGCCTAAATTCTCCACAAGGTTGAAGGGTATGATCAAGTGTTGAAAGAAATGAAGACTAATTTTTTTGCCTTGAACAAAGCCATCACATCACACTCAATCTCTATTAAACAACTTGAGGCTCAAATGAGCCAGATTTCAACTCACTTGAACCCTGAACAAAAGGGAGGATTACCTAATGACATGGTTTCCAACCTAAAGAATGATGCTAAGATTATGGCTATTGTGACACATAATGGCAAAGTGTTGGTAAATGACTCTATGAGTGAAGATGGAAACACAAAAAAGGTGATTGATGATGATGAGTCACCAGTTGAAGTGCATGTTGATGAGCCTAATGGGTTGCTAATGATGTTAGTGATGACAATCATGGGAGTTCTTGTTACATAAAAATGTTGAATGTTGGTTCTACTCCATCAAGTAAGCTGGAAGTGACGAGTAATGTGCAAATTCCAATCAAAGTGACCCTCTTTTTCCCCAACATTTGAAGAAGATAGAAGGTGATGAGGAATTTCAAGAAATTTGTCCATGTTTAAGGGCTTATCCGTGAATATACCTTTAGTTGATGAAATACTAGAATTGTCAGGATATGCAAAATTTATGAAGGAATTTTTCACCAAGAAGAGAAGGATTAAATTTGAAAAAGTTGAGGTTTCACATAGTTGCAACGATATTATGTCAAGTAATATGGTTATTAACAAAGATGATCTGGGGGTATTCACTATCCTTTGTACCATTGGGATGTATAAATTTGCCAAGGAACTTTGTGATCTAGGAGAGAGTATTAATTTTATTCCATTTTCAATCTTAAAAAAGTTTGAGTTAGATCCTCCGAAACAAACCACGATGCGGCTCTTAATGGTTGATCTGTCAATCAAAAGACCGATTGGTGTGTTCTATGATATCCTAGTGAAAGTGGATTAAGTTCATTTTCCCACTAATTTTTTTGTGTTGGATTATGAAATCGATGTCAAGATCCTAATTATCTAGGCTGGGCCTTTCTTAGCTACCGGAAAAGCCTTGGTAGATGTTGAAAGTGGTGAGTTGAAGTTTTGAACTTACAATGAAGATGTGAACTTTAGTGTGGTGCAAGTGTATGAAACACTTGAATGATATGCATTTTGTGTCTTGTCTTGATGTTATTGATCAGACGGTGGTGAGTGTTGGTGAAATTACTTGTATCGGTGACTCTTCGGTCGCTGTGTTGCTGAAATATGATGGGGAAGATATTCATGATTACGATGAGGTAGTGGCTGCACTTGTGGGGTCAGGTTCTTTTTCATCCAACCCCAAAAAAATTGACATTGTTTTGAAGAACAGGGAGTCCTCCAGCGAAGCCATCTATTGAAGAACCCCTAAAGTTGGAGTTGAATGCCTTGCCTTCCCATTTTCGTTTCATGTTTTTGGGAGACAACAACACTTTGCCAGTGATTATGGCCGCTGATTTATCGGAGGGACATATTGATGCATTAATTGGGGTGTTAAAAAGGTTCATCAAAGCGTTGGGGTGGACTATAGTGGAAATTGTTGGGATTTAACCTGGCATATACTCACACAAGATTCAGTTGGCAAAAAATCCAAGACTAGTATTGAATATCAATGGAGGTTGAATCCTCAAATGCAAGAGTTAGTAAGGAAGGAAATAATCAACAGGCTCGATGCAGGAGTGGTTTATCCCATTGCGTATAGCAAGTAGTCTCTGTAACATTCATTCATATGCATTTGTGGATCCACTAGCTAGGTCATTTATGACAATCCTATGGGGCATGTAGTTTAGGATAAGAAGATTGCTTCTAGAAATCCGGCCTATATTAACGGGAGTGTCTCCATCTCAAAGTACTCTCAGTGCTAAGTAAAATACAAACGGAATAGATAAAGTCAATTATCAAGCATGACATTAGGAAAGGCAATAGTAAAAATACCAATCCAAATCATAAGTGCATATAAGAGTAGCTCATTTCTGAAATCACGATTTCATAAATTTATTCATATAGACACTTACCTTCCAGAGCATCTAAAATCATGATTATCATTCAAATTGTGAGAAAACCTTTCACAAATTATTGATACTTACTTGAAAAGTATCCCTAAATCATAAGCTCGTCTTTTCATAAAACATTCATAGCTTCATATATCATCATTCATAAGTTCATAAGATTTCTCATTAATTCATCATAATAATCAAGGATAATGCATGGGTTCATATGAAATCAATGGGAAGACATGTAATTTAATCAAATCGTGCATAATAATATTGAAGATAAATAATTGAATCATAAGATAGGAGCCATAAATATTTTCATGATAGATAATAGGGTGAAAATTGAATTAGAAACTTCAGATTCTTTTGGGACCCAATGGATGAATGGAATTAATTGGTGAATTCCCACATACCTTATCAATCGAAGCCCTAAAAGCAATGGATATTGAAGAACTTAAAGCCTAAAACCCTAGCTTTCTTCCTTGAACTTGAGAGAGAATTGGAGGGGATTAACTTTGATTGAATTTTGGAATTTTAGAGAATGAGAGGGTTTGGGTAGATTTAGGAATTGAAAATCAGGTATACGGGTAGTTATATATCCAAAATGACATAGTATAGGAGTTAATTGGCTAGGAAAAGACAAAAACACCCTTCATTAAAACTACCGGAAGGGACCTACAGTTCTGACCTACTGTCCGTAGGAATTTCTACCGCCCATATTAGTCAACCATAAAATCACTTACTGGGGCCTAAAATCTATCCAGCTTCCAAGAGACCTTCCTACGGTCCGTCTCATTTTCTACATCTTAGAGCCAACTCCTAGAACCCAATTTCAAGCACAAAATTTCACTAAGTCTGGAACCCTTCTATGAAACATATCTACGACGTGTGGAACCAACTACATCCCATGTTGTCCATTCGTAGGTCTAAGATATATGACTCAACATTTCTAAAAACTCATCTCAACACAACAACTTTCTTTCTATAGCCCATACGATTTTCTACGGTCCGTAGATGGGACTCGTAATTCCTGTACCAGTACCAAAACCCAAACTTTTCCTTTTCGATTAAACTTTCAAATTCCGAGGTGTTGCAATATCTCCCCTTTGGGAGCATTCGTCCTCGAATGAGACTCAAGCTAGCATAGATAGAGTAGGAGAGAAACTAACAACTCATCATGAATGCAATCCTCATCAAAATTCACATAAACAAGGACAAATAACTCCAAGCTCAAACATATCATCAAAAATCAAAATTCTCATGAACATGTATGCATATGGAATAATAAGAATGACTAAAATGCATGAATCCAAAGAATGAACCACGAGGATCAAATACCTCAAGATAGAATAGGATCGAAGGGAAATAGATAAGGATACTTTGACATCATATCGGCTTCGACCTCCTAAATAGCACCATTTACTTGTTGATTCCTCCAAAGAACTTTCATGGAAGTAACTTCTTTGTTTCTTAACTTCCAAACTTGTCAGTTTAATATGTTAACCGCAACCTCTTCATATGAAAGACTTTCTCTAACTCCTAAATCTTCCAAAGGCACAACGGATGTTAGATCTCCAACAAACTTTTTCACCAAAGAAACATGGAATACTGGATGTATCAAAGCTAAATACTTAGGTAACGCTAATTCATAAGCAACCTTACCAATACAACTCAAAATCTGATATAGTCCCACACATCGGGGACTAAGCTTTCCTTTCTTTCAAAATCTCATCACACTCTTCATGGGTGAAATTTTAAAGTAGACCCAATCATCAACGTCAAATTCAAGCTCTCTTCTTCTAACAACGACATAAGACTTTTGTCAACTTTGAGTCATTTTCAACTTTTCATGAATAAAATGAACCTTATCCATAGCCTCATACACTAACTCGGGCCCTATCAAAGTGATCTCACAAACTTCTAACCGACCTATAGGAGACCTACACCTCCTACAATAGAGAGCCATAAACAGAGCCATTCTAATGCTAGAATTATAGTTTTTATTATAAGCAAACTCAATCAAAGTCAAATGATCATCCCAATTACCCTTAAAATCAACCACACTAGCTCTCAATGTATTTTACAAAGTTTGAATAGTACGCTCGACCTATCCATCGTCTTGACAATTAAAAGTTGTACTAAGCTTCACTTGAGTACCATGACCCTTTTGGAATGACCTTGAAAATTGAGATGTAAATTAGGTACCATGATCGGAGATGATAGACAAGGGAACTCCATACAACCACACCATTTCTCAAATATAAAGCTTGGCATACTCCTTGGCCGAGAATGAAGTCTTTACAAGAAAAAAGTGAGTCTATTTCGTCTTTGAGTCCACAGTAACCCAAATCAAGTCAAACTGACGACGAGTACGAGGTAAACCCGTGATAAAGTTTATATTCAAATCCTCCACTTCCATATTGGAATACAAATATCTTGAGCAAAATCACCAGGTTTCTTATGCTCAACTTTTACTTGTTTACAATTCAGAACCTTAGCCACAAATTCCACAATATTCTTCTTCATTCCATTCGACCAATAGACTTCTCGCAAATCTTAGTAGATTTTGGTGGCTCTCAGGTGAATAGAATACCGAGAACTGTGACCTTCTGTCAAAATCTAATTTCTTAATTCATCAACATTTGGAACACATAGTCGACCTTGGTATCGAAGAACACCATCTCCCCCTATGTGAGAAAGCCTCAATGGCCTTTTTGTAAACCGACTTCTTCAAGTCAACAAATACCGGATCAAGATTTTGCATATCCTTCATGTCCAATATAAGAGATGGTTCTGAGCAATTCTGAACAATCACACCGCCTTTATTAGAATTATCAAAGAGAACACCCAAGCAGGCCAATATATGAACAGCAAGAACTAACTCCTTCTTACCATTCTCAACATGAGCAACGGTACCCATCGATAGTCTACTAAGAGCCTCTGCCACCACGTTCGCTTTACCCGTATGATAGAGGACACTCATGTCATAATCTTTTAGTAATTCAACCCACCTTCTTTGGTGAAAATTCAAATCCCTTTGGGTGAATACATACTTAAACTCTTGTGGTTGTTAAACGCACCTACATGAACACCATAGAAGTAATGTTTCCAAATCATAAAGGCAAACACTACCACCGCCAACACCCAATCATGAGTCAAATAATTATTTTCATGTACCTTCAATTATCTCGACGCATAAGCAATGACAATGACATGTTGCGTAAAAATACAACCAAGACCAATTCGAGAAGCATCACAATACACCACAAAACAATCTTATCCTTCTAGTAATATCAATAGAGGGGTTGAAGTGAGTTTATCCTTTAGCTCATGAAAACTCTTCTTTAAGCTTCCGACTATAGAAATTTCACCTTTCTGAGTCAATGTCATCAAAAGAAAATCAATAGATGAAAATCCTTCCACAAACCTTATATAGTAACCGGCCAAGCCTAAGAAACTCCATATATCTGAAGCAGACAAAGGTCTTGGCAAATTCTTAACCGCCTTAGTCTTCTGAGGATCAACTTGAATACCTTCACCAGAAACAATATGGCCAAGGAAAGCAACGAACCTCAACCAAAACTCAAAATTTCTAAACTTAGCATAAAATTCTTGATCCTTGAGGATTTACAACACAATCCGCAATATTCTCATTGTCAATCCGTGAGTAAATCAAGATATAGTCAATAAACACAATCAGGAACATATCAAGATATTGCTTGAAGACCCAGTTGATTAAATTCATGGAAAACTACCAGGGCATTAGTTAATCAAACAATATTATAAAAAACTCAGGATGATCATACCGAGTTGGAAAAGTCATCTTTGGGATGTCAGTTTCCTTCACCCTCAATTGGTGAAAACCCGAGCGAAGGTCAATCTTAGAGAAGTAACTTGTTCCTTGGAGTTGATCAAACAAATCATCTATCCTTGGAATAAAATACTTATTCTTTATGGTAACCTTATTCAATTGGTTATAGTCAATGAACATTCAGAGGGAACCATTCTTCTTTCGTACAAACAATATCAAAGCACCCCATGAAGAGATACTTGGTATAATAAAACCCTTATCCAACAAATCCTCTTCAGTTTGTCCTTTAACTCCTCAAATTTTGTCAGGGCCATACGGTAAGGAGGAATAGATATAGGTTACTTATCAAGAGAAGATTGATACCAATTTTTATTTCCCTTTCGGGAGGAACATCGGGAAGATCATCGGGAAATACTTTTGGAAACTCTTTTACAATTAGAAGTTACTCAAGAGTAGGAGTTTCAGAATCCATATCGCTAACCCAAATGAGATAATAAATGCAACACTTAGAAATCATTATCTTAGCCTTCAAGCAAGATATAAGCTAACCATTAAGAGCATAATTTTCCACTTACCATGACATGATAGGTTTGTTCGGAACCTTGAACGTGACCAATCAAATCCTACAATCTAGAAAGCATAACATGCATGAAGACAATCCATCCTAAGAATAACATCAAAATATAAAATATCATACTCTAAAAGATCAATATGAGTTACTCTATGAGAAAAAAAGGGATTAGAAAAGATTTCTAGTCCAATATCAACTTTCATGGTCGTATAAGGAGTCACAAATGACAAAGTAGCACCCAGATCAAGCAAAGCATACACATCAAAATTAAAGACTTTCAACATACCAATTAGAACATTCAGAGAATCGTCTTGATCTTGTCGAGTTTGAAGAGCATAAAACCTATTTTGATTAGGAGCACCTGAGCCAGAACTAATAGGTTGACCCTTCTTACAATCCCTACCCTTAGAATCAATCAACCAGAAAGCTCTCATCTTGTGACCACTCTTCCCACAACTGAAGAAACCATCCATATTGGCTAAGTATTTTCCTAAGTGACTCTTTCCACACCTTTGGCAAGCGGAAGTAGAAGATCCATTCCCACCACTTTCTTGAGCTTAGGGTTTGACACTCTATCCTTGTTGAACTTAGAAGCCAGAGTATTTGAAGAACCTTGACAAGAAAACTTTTTCTGGAATTGAGAACGACCATGTCCACCGAACCTAGAATGAGAAAAATCACCATCACCGGTCCTTGACTTCTTTCCCTCCCTAGACTTCTCCTTTAGCTTTTACTTTCAATTTGTTTGGAATTTATAATCAAACGGGATATATACATCTTCTTAATTTACATTGTTGTACGACACTCCTTTACCACCATTTTTGACACATCCGACACAAACTTGCTCATCCTTGCCCTAGAGTTGGCAACCATAGTCAGAGCATAGTTATCCAATTGAGTGAACTTCAATACATATTCCTTCACACTCATATTGCATTTATAGAGGTTAATGAACTCGGTCACTTTTTTGTAACACCTCAGAATCTAGTAGGCTAAACTAGGGCTAAGTGTGAGGGCAAGAGCCAAGGAAGAGGGCAAGAGCCAAGGGAGAGGGCAAGGGCAGCCCAACCTTCCCTGTGTACTGCCCACCTTCCCATGAGAGCCTTCACGGCATGTAGTGACCACCACGGATAGTGGTGCCACTCGTGGTGGTGAGGCAGGAGCTTCACTAAGTTGCCCAAAAGTTAGACCCTCCCCACGAGCCACTTCACGGCTCGTGAAGACCTAGACGGGCCGTGGGAGGGGTCGTGAAGGTGCCTTAGTTTTTAGGGGTTCAAGGAGTGGCTTCCTAGCCACTGTTTGGTGACCACGAATAGGACCACGGCTCGTGGGGCCTCTCCTAAAGGGGGGCAGTCCACTGTTAAGTGGAGGGTAAAATGGGACTTTCCGATTTTAATTAGAATAAAGCTAGGTCATTTTACCCAAGCCTAGTACACCTATATATTTAACCCTTTAAACTCACCATTCAAGTCATTATTTCTAAAACCCCAAATGAAATCCTAAAGTTCTTCTCTCAAATATTACTCTCTCTAGAACTTGAAGAAGAAGAAAGAGTTCAAGTTAGGATCAAGGTCAAGTCTCCAATTCTCAAGCATTTATGGGCTTTGTGATCAAGGTATGATGGTTTTTCATCCATGGAGTCCCTAAGTTTTCCCCAATTTAGAAGATGAAATCCCCAATTTGAGTTAGGGTTTCTTTCAATGTTGTTGGTATTGATGAATGTTTATCCAATTGAGTGGATTATGATTGTTTATGCTTGAATTGAGTAGATTCAATGATTTTAGAAATAAAATGTATGTACCCATGCCTAACTCATGTCTAGAAAGATGAAATTGATGTAAATGGATTTTATGCCATGAAAGGAGAATTTGTGGGTTTAGATGTATTCAATCTAGGATTGATGAGATACATTAGAATTGAAGCTTATATGATGAATCATGATTAGTAGTTCTTGATATTGAGTATATATGATGAAGTATGATTAGAATTGCTTGAGAGTGAAGCATATATGAGAAATTATAATTAGACATGTCTTGAGATCTAGGCATATGTGATTATTATGAGATGTATTGCTTTGAGAATGAAGCATGTATGATAAATTATGATTATTAGGGATTTGAGAGAAAATCTTATATGATAATGGTAGATTATTAGATAGAACTGTTGTGGAAGGACTTTACCCACATGATCTACCTTATGAATGTATGAATGTGAAAGGTTTCTCACATAGAATGATTCTAGGTTGAAAGGCTTGCTCACTTGAAATAAATCAAAGCATTTATGAACTATGATAGATAAGATTTAGCTTGGATTAGCATAATGAGATGCTTATCCATGGTAGCTTTAAGTAGTGGTATGAGATCCCTTCATGATATCTTGACTTGGTAAGACAAGACAATTTCATGGATAGCTTGAGTTAGTAGATCTCATGGATAGCCTTGGATTGAGCAATAGTATCCTTCCTTGGAAATCTTGAACTAGCATGATGAGATGCTTGCATGGTAGCTTGTCTTGGAAAGGCCATGCCAATTCATGATAGCTTGGATAGAGCAATAGTACCCTTCTTTGGATAGCTTGAACTAGCATGATGAGATTCTTGCATGGTAGCTTGTCTCTGCAAGGACATGTCAATTCATGATAGCTTGGATTGAGCAATAGTACCCTTCCTTGGATAGCTTGGACTTGCATGATAAGGTGCTTTCCATGATAGCTTGGTCTAGCATAATGAGGTGCTTTTCCTTGGTAGCATTAAATTGGTAAATAGTAACCATTCATGGACAATGAATTAGCTTGGATTAGTAAAGTAGTACTCTTCCATGGATAGTAGAAATAACTAAGGAGGGACAAGTCCCTAATCAAAGTAGCATAGTTATGATGAAACAAGGTTACTTCAAGGAAGTATCGTAAGTATGTTTTAATATGAGATTTGTTTGTTATGATGATAGATTAGTTTGGATTGCAAGAGTTGCTTTCCTTGATTTATATGACTCGAGGTGTATGACCCAAGTCTTGACTAAGGATAAGTTGAGGTTACTTCAAGAAGTGTTCCTCTTATATTATGCTGATTTTTGTACATTGATTATGCTTATGACTTATGTTGTTATCTCTTATGCTTATGTCGATGTTTATGCAAGCTATACTATTTAGTATATGTTTGTACTAACGCATACTCTTGCTTACATTTCTTATCCAAATATAGGATCCGGCGATATCGACTCTCATCCCCGTGGCTAGGATCTTAGTAGAAGTAAGGATCGAAGATTGGTGAGTCTTCATAGCATTCGAGGATATAGCCATCATTTCTCTTATGTTCTCATTTTATGTTTTGAACTATTGTATAGGCTGTCTCCCAAAGATATTCATGTTTTAGATGGTTTGAGACAAAGTGTATTAGACTTTCGTTTTGTTTATAAAAGACTTTGATATTGTTGAAAAAATGTTTTAAATTTCTGCTCATTTCATAATCTTATGTTATGAAAGCTAAGTGGCTTATATGAGGCCTCTCGGGGTCTTGTATGCCATGTTACATCTAGGGTGTACGCCTGGGTCGTGACAAACTTGGTATCAGAGCACAAGGTTTAGAATAATTCTAGGATGTCTCAAAACCACATCTAGTAGAGTCTTGTTCATAAGTGTGAAGCGCGCCACATCTTATGAATGAGAGGCTACAAGATGCTTAGGAAACATCACTTCTTCATTTCTCTAAGTCGTGTGATAGAGTTTAACTGTATAAGGTCTTTCTTCTAATCCTTACCCGATGGTCTTCAGGATATGACTACTATAAGGGCTAATACTATAAGGAATGAGGAAGACAATAAGGACCAAGAAGCACCTCCTCAAGCTCCACAAGCTCCGGTCGACCCTATGGCTGAGAATGTGATTAATGCAGAGTTTAGGATGGTTTTTCAAGTGTTGGCTCAAGCCGTGATGACCCAAACCAATAGAGAGGTTGTGAACCTCGTAAACCCAAATTTGGGTATGGCGGCATCTAGAGTGAGGGATTTCACTAGGATGAATCCTCTAGAATTTTATGGGTCAAAGGTTGAGAAAGATCCTCAAGAGTTCATAGATGAGGTTTATAAGGTGTTGTACATTGTGGGAGTGACTCTGGTGGAGAAGGCAGAATTGGTCGCTTATCAACTTAAAGGGGTTGCTCAGAGTTGGTTCAATCAATGGAAAGAAGCAAGACCGGTAGAAGCGGGTCCCATAGAGTGGGAAAGGTTTTAAAATGCTTTCCTAGATAGGTTCTTCCCTCTAGAGATGAGAGAGGCTATGGTACTTGAGTTTATTAATCAACGCCAAGGAAAAATGACGTTAAGGAATATGCTTTGAGGTTTACTCAATTGGCTAAGTATGCTCCTTCTATAGTGGCCGACCCTAGGTCGAGAATGAGTAAGTTTGTTTCGGGAGTGTCCGATTTAGTGGTGAAAGAATGTTGTACGGATATGCTTGTCCATGACATGGATATTTCTTTTCTTATGGTCCATGCCCAACAGATTGAAGAAGAAAAACTAAAAGGGAGATCTAAGGAGAAGAAGAGGTCTAGAATTGATGATGGTAATTCCTCTCATAATAGGTCTGATGGACATGGTCGTTCAAGGTTTCGAAAAAGGTTTTCCGAGTAAGGTTCTTCTAATGTTCCTCCAAGGTCTAACAATGATAGGGTGTCTAACCCTAAACCGTAAGGAATTAGTAGTGGATCCATATTGCCTACTTGTGCTAGGTGTGGAAAGAGGCATGAGGGTAGGTGTCTAGCCGGCATACAGGGTTGCTTCAGTTGTGGTGAAAGTCATCACAAAATAAGGGATTGTCCTATGATTAAGGCTAAGAGGAGAGAGGGCAAGAAAACTCCTCCTAGCAGTTCGGGTTCCAATGCTCCTAAGCAAAACCGATTCTATGCACTCCAGACTAGAGGTGAACAAGAGTGTGCTCCCGATTTGGGTACCGGTATGTTGAAAGATTTTCAATTAGATGCTTATGTTTTACTATATTTTTATGTCATCCTAGGAATGGATTGGTTGCACTATTATTATGCTTCTATTGATTGTAGAACCTTTATAGACAATTTTTAGTTCCCGAATGAGCCTATCTGAGAGTGGAAGGGGGGAAATATATGCCAAAAGTTTAGGTTATTTCTTGTCTTAAGGCTAAGAAGATGACTTTAAGGGTTGCATGTACCACCTAGTAAGGGTGAGGAAATGGATTCTAGTGTTGACCAACTACAAGGAGATAGTTACTTTTCTAAGACTGACCTTAGGTCGGGTTAGCAACAAATAAGGGTGAAAGATGATGATATTCCAAAAACGGCTTTTAGAACCCGGTATGGTCATTATGAGTTTGTAGTAATGTCTTGATCCGACCTTATTTCAATTGAAAGAAAGCGATGATTAGAAAGTCTATTCAGGCTTCCTCCCAAGGGGGAGATTGTCACGCCCCAAAGCTACCCCCACAGAATAAATTATGTTTGAATATAAACCTCTAACTGATTAGAGATGCTGGGACATGCCCCCAGTTAACTCTAGAAAAAACTGAAACTAAAAAGGGAAGACTGAATAGAAAACATGTAAATCGTCCTCGAAGCATGAGGACTCACCACTGATACTGCTGAACTAGAGATCGGGAACCAATCTATGTGTGATCTGAGTGCAGAGGACCTGAACCTACACCACGAGAAGATGTAGCGCAGAGTATGCGTCGGTACTTGAAAGGTACTGAGCATGGGGGATAGGATAAAGTTGAATCTAATACTATGTCTGAATATAAGCCTTTAACTGATTAGAGATGCTGGGACATGCCCCCAGCTAACTCTAACAAAAACTGAAACTAAAAAGGGAGGACTGAATAGAAAACATGTAAATCATCCTCGAAGCATGAGGACTCACCACTGATACTGCTGAACTGGAGATCGGGAACCGATCTATGTGTGATATGAGTGCTGAGAATCTGAACCTACATCACGAGAAGATGTATCGCAGAGTATGCGTCAGTACTTGAAAGGTACTGAGCATGCGGGATAAGATAAAGCTGAACAATATACACATAACTGAATAAAGCATACTGATCAATGATACAATCTAAACATGATGGAAATACTGAAATATACTAAATACTGAGCTAAGTGAATGCAATGACCAAGTACATAACATAATGAACTGAATACTGAAATGTAATTGGAACCTGGTCAAATGCACTAGAATCTGACTGTGGGAGCTACTAATAATCGATATAAAACAACATGAGCTAAACGTGGAGTCCAATGTATATACCCCATCGAGAGGACCCAATATACCTTGCCAAGGGTACAAAGGCATGGCTGACGTGATCACTAAATATGATGCCCACAGAGGGGACTTACAAACCTACGGGGGCACGTAGTTCTAGGACTATGAGGGTGACTGACCCTAGTCCAACTCGGTATTAAGCCTACTCCCAACTGAATATATATACAATACAACATAACTGAAATATAATGGATAGCTCACTGTTCTGACATGCTAACTGAAAATGCAACATTAATGTACTGATAATGAAACATTTGGAACTGATGCATGTATATCTGTATAAACTGGCCTAGCAAGTGTAATTCATGAACTAAACGAATCAACACATCTAAGGTTCATGGAAGGAACTAAGCAACAGTGTTACAACAACATGAAAATCTAATTAGGAATATTCTAACAACTGATTCACAACAATTTCTAACATTCAAGAAACCCTAGGGCTAGATAATATGTAGGGAATCAAGAATCTGACTGAATTCTAGGGACCTAATGGGTGAAAGGAACCCACTAGTGAAATCCGACATACCTAGTAACGAATTTCACAGAGAAATCTTTCGATTTCGCGACTGGAACTGAAGAAACCTTGTTGCGTTCTTGGAAAGGGCTTGTTCGGCTCTTTCTCCTTTTTTTGGTTCAAC
The DNA here is from genome assembly GCA_029582245.1 of Solanum etuberosum. NCBI lineage: Eukaryota > Viridiplantae > Streptophyta > Magnoliopsida > Solanales > Solanaceae > Solanum > Solanum etuberosum. Next base: position 235,112 of record JAJONR010000310.1, read on the forward strand.
TTGATGATTTTTTGGAGAATGAGTTGACTAAGGTAAGTTCTAATTAAGTTACTAGGCTTACACTGACCAAAACTACGGTTTTTAGTGGTTAAACGACGTAGTTTAGGTGCCCAATGCATAGGGAAAAGACCACATGACCCCTGACTTAAAAGCTATCGGGGGTCACCGACGACCCAAACCGACGGACCATGGCAGGACCGACGGTCCATTCTTGTCGGCCGTCGTTTGGTGACTAGGAGTGGAAATCTGGGGATCCGACGTACGGCCTTGGACCACGGACCGTGGTCTGACCTACGGTCCATAGGTCCTGGCGTAGGATGACCCTTAGCTGAATTTTCTGGGAGTTCTAGGAGGGTGTTGCAGGTGGCCAACCACGGACCGTAGGTTGCACCCATCGGCGGCACCTGCAACTTCTGAAATGACTGTTGGTTGGTCTTCCTAGGATACGGGGTGTTACATTATCTCCCCGTTGGGAATATTCGTCCTCGAATGAAGACTAAACTAGCTGAGTATGGAGGGAAAGAGCTGCAAACCCTACCACTAAGTACTGAAAACTAAAATCTGACTGAACTAACTTCCAAGAACATGCAAATACGCTGAAAATGCAAGACTAACTGAAGGAACCAAAATACTAAGACTGAATTTATGCATGAGTAACTGAAAGACTGGAGAGGAACTATTATCTCAAGCTGGAGTGGAATCGGAAGGAAAGAGATGAGGATACTTGGCCTTCATAGCTGCTTCTGCTTCCCAAGTAGCTCCCTCTACGGACTGACTCCTCCACAAAACTTTAACTGAAGCGACTTCTTTGTTTCTCAACCTTCGAACCTGACGATCAAAATTTTCAACCGGCACATCTTCATAAGTGAGACTATCCTTCACAACCACACTTTCCAATGGCACTATAGATGCTGGATCACCCACACACTTCTTCAACAAGAAAATGTGGAAAATCAGATGGACTGCTTCTAGTTCTGCTGGCAACTTTAACTCATAAGCCAGTTTACCAACCCTTTTCAAGATCTTGTAAGGGCCTACATATCTAGGACTGAGCTTTCCTTTCTTGCCAAATCTCATCACCCCCTTCATAGGTGACACTTTCAGGAAAACCCAATCATCAATTTGGAACTCTAAGTCCCTTCTCCTTACATCTGCATAGGACTTTTGACGACTCTGGGCTGTCTTAAGTCTATCTCTAATGAGCTGAACTTTTTTATGGCATTATGAACCGAATCTGGTCCTATCAAGGCTGCTTCACCTACCCCAAACCAACCAATTGGAGATCTGCATCTATGCCCATACAATGCCTCAAAAGGGGCCATCTGGATACTTGAATGGTAGCTATTATTGTAGGTGAACTCTATAAGAGGAAGGTGATCATCCCAACTACCCTTGAAGTCGATCACACAAGATCTCAACATGTCCTCTAAAGTCTAAATGGTACGCTCTGCCTGTCCATCCGTCTGTGGATGAAATGATGTGCTAAGATTAACCTGGGTACCAAGACCTTTCTGAAACGATTTCCAGAAATGAGAGGTAAATTGAGGACCTCTATCTGAGATGATAGACAAAGTAACCCCATGCAACCTGACTATCTCATTAATGTAAAGCTTGGCGTAGTCCTCCGCCGAATTTGTAGTCTTGACAGCCAAAAAGTGAGCGGACTTAGTAACTCTGTCTACTATTACCCAAATGGAATCATGTTGTCTGCGAGTACGAGGTAAATCTGTAATGAAGTCCATGTTGATCACTTCCCACTTCCATGTAGGAATGTTAATCTCTTGAGTCATACCTCCTGGTTTCTGATGTTCTACTTTCACCTGCTGAAAATTCGGGAGCTTAGCCACAAAATCTGCTATATCCCTCTTCATGTCATTCCACCAAAAGACTTCCCGCAGATCACGGTACATCTTAGTGGCACCTTGATGAATAGAATACCTGAAATTATGGGCTTCTGTAAGGATCTGCTGTCTCAACTCATCCACCTTAGGAACACATAAACGACCCTGGTAGCGAAGCACACCATATCCCCCTTGGGAGAAAACCTCAACTTTCTGCTAATGAACTGCACCCTTCAACTGAAGAAATATAGGATCACTGTCTTGTTTCTCCTTAACCTCCGCTACCAATGAAGATTCTGACCCATTCGGAACTGTTACACCAACATCTGAAATGTTCATAAGGCAAACTCCTAGGAGAGCAAGCTGGTGAATATCCTTCGCTAATTCCTTCCTTTCTTCCTCAACATGTGCATCACTACCCATAGATAGTCTGCTAAGAGCATCATCTACAACATTGGCCTTACCAGGATGGTAAAGCACATTCATGTCATAGTCCTTGAGGAATTCAATCCATCTCCTCTGGCGAAGATTTAACTCTTTCTGGGTGAAAACATACTGAAGGCTTTTATGGTCTATGAACACATCTACGTGAACACCATATAAAAAGTGTCTCCAAATCTGTAGGGTAAATACTACGGCTGCAAGCTCGAGGTCATGAGTCAGATAATTCTTCTCATGCACCTTAAGTTTTCTAGAAGCATAAGTTATAACCTTACCTCGCTACATCAACACATAACATAGGCCGACTATGGATGCATCACAATAGATCACATAACCGTCTGAACCCTCTGGTAGAGTCAAAACAGGAGCTGTAGTCAACCTAGTTTTCAATTCTGCGAAGCTCTTATGATAGTCATCTGACCACTGGAACTTAACCTTCTTTTGAGTCAACTTAGTCAATGGAGAAGCTATGGATGAAAATCCTTCCACGAACCTTCTGTAATAACCAACCAAACCCAAGAAACTTCTGATATTTGTAGGAGAGGTAGGTCTGGGAAATTGCTTCACTACCTCAATCTTTTGAGAATCCACTAGGATCCCTTTGCTAGACACTATATGACCAAGGAAAGCAACAGATTGCAACCAAAACTCACATTTGCTAAACTTAGCGAATAACTGGCGATTTTTGAGAGTTTGCAGAAAAACCCTCAAATGAGTCGCATGTTCCTCCTCATTCCTAGAGATAATGAGGATATCATCAATAAAGATGATAACGAACAAGTCTAAATATTGCTTGAACACCCTGTTCATCAAATCCATGAAAGCTACAAGAGCATTGGTTAGTCCAAATGACATAACTACAAATTCATAATGACCATACCAAGTTCTGAGGGCTATTTTCGGGATGTCACTATCTCTGACTCTGAGCTGATGATAACCAGATCTGAGGTCTATTTTTGAAAAATGACTAGCACCCTGAAGTTGGTCGAACAAGTCATCAATCCTGGGGATAGGGTACTTATTCTTGATTATGACTTTGTTCAACTGCCGATAGTCGATGCACATCCTGAGAGAGCCATCTTTATTTTTCATGAATAACACTGGAGTACCCCATGGCGAAATACTAGGTCTGATGAAGCCCTTATTTAGAAGGTCTTTCAACTGCTCTTTCAACTCCTTAAGCTCAGCTGGAGCCATTCTATAAGGAGGAATAGAAATAGTCTGGGTATCTGGAAGGAGATCAATTCCAAAGTGGATTTCCCTTTCGGGAGGAACTCCGGGAAGATCTTTTGGAAACTCATTGACTACAGGAACTAACTCAAGAGTTGGGTCTTTGGAGCTGGAATTCTTAACCCGAACAAGATGATAGATATAACCCTTAGAAATCATCTTTCTGGCATTAAGGTAAGAAATGAATCGGTCCATAGGCACTAAGCTACTACCCTTACATTTTAAGACTGGTTCGCTAGGAAACTGAAAACGAACGATCCTAGTTCTACAATCAACTGAGGCATAACAGGAATGTAACCAATCCATGCCTAGAATGACATCAAAGTCTACTATTTCTAACTCTACAAGATCTGCTGAGGTGACTTTCTGAGAGACTGTGACAGGGCTATTTCTGTATACTCGTCTAGCTATAACTAGGTCACCTAATGGAGTAGAGACTGAGAAGGGTTCTGAAAGAGTTTCTGGACTGAGACCAAAATTCACTTATATATAGGGAGTTACAAAGGAAAGAGTAGCCCCTGGATCTAACAAACCATAAACATCTAAGCGAAAGACTTGTAACGTACCAGTGACCACATCAGGAGAATCTTCCTGATCCTGGCGAGCCTGAAGAGCATACAACCTGTTCTGGCACTGACCGCCACATGTACTAGATGAAGTACCCTGCTGAGTTGGGCTACCTGTTGGTGCTGCTGGAGCTGTAGACTGAGCCCTACTATTGTTACCTCCTTACCCCTGTTTGGCAGAAGGGCAATCCCTCAACCTATGGCCAAACTGACCATATCCAAAACACCCTTCTTTCCTTGTAGGACACTCGCCCGGATGGTTCTTACCACATTTTGGACAAGTTGGGTAGGTTCTACTACCTGAAACACTCCCTTGAGACTTAGAGCCTGGTGCCCTACTTTTCTGATCTTGTCTAAACCTGAGAGATGGAGCACTAGCTGATGAAGGTGCTGGAGCTGAAGATTTCTGCTGAAACTGCGAGTGATTTCCACCACCCGACTTCTACTGAGAGTACTCATAGTTATCTGTCCTAGCCTTCTTGTTGTCCTTAGCCATTTCCCTAAGCTTATCTCCCTCAACCTGCTAAGCATGAGTCATGATCCTAGATATATTCATTTCCTCTAACAACATAGCATTTTTACAGTTTGTCTTCACTAAATCGGACACTCCATACAGAAACTTAGATATATGTGCCCTTGAATCAGCTACTATATGGGGAGCATACCTAGAGAGATAGGTGAACTTAAGTCCGTACTCTTGGACTGACATAGAGCCTTGCCTCAAATTCATGAATTCCTGAGCCTTGGCCTCCCTCAACTCTCTCGGGAAGAACCTATCCAGGAAGCTCCAGTAAAGCATTCCCAAGTCACAGGAGTTGCATCAGTACCCCTATTTTCTTTCCATTGTGTGAACCAAATGTGAGCTAAATCCTTGAGCTGGTAGGATTCCAACTCTACCCTTTCATTCCAAGTTACCTGCATCACTCCAAAGATCTTTTTAACCTCATCGATGAAATTATATGGGTCCTCACCAACCTGCGACCCTAGAAACTCTGGTGGATTCATCCTAATGAAATCATGAACCCTGACTGCAGCTGACCCATCATTAGCATTGGGAGGAACAGGGGCCTGCTGATTGTTCTGGTTAGTCACGCTCTGAGCCAAAAGTTGAATCGCATTCCGAAACTCTGCATTCAAAACTTCCTAATCTGGGACTGGAGGAGCTGCATTAGCATTCCTGGTGTTAGCTCTATGAGGAGGCATGATCTGAAATGCATAACAACGAGTTAGAAGGTAGATCATACCCACGCACGATAAGAATAACAAGAAAGTGAAGTTTTCCTATAATACTTCATAGCCTCCTTCTCATTAGATGTGGTGCACTTCACACCCATGAAAAGGACTCTACTTAGGGCGGCTTTTCAAACATCCTAGGACTCTTGAACCTAATGCTCTGATACAAAGTTTGTCACGCCCCGAAGCTACCCTCAGGGCATAAACACAGGACCTAGGATAACAAGTTACCCCAACCTAACCCTGAGCTGGCATATCATAAGTAAACTGAATATGTCTACGAAAATATAACTAATGCGGAAGCTAAATCATGAGATAACTGAAAGAATGGGGAATACCCAATACTAATCTGATTATATAAAAGACTATGAGTTTAATAACAACTGGAAGATCAAACTCAAAACTAAAGGTGAATCTATTACTATGTCTAAATATATGCCTCTAACTGACTAGAGCTGCTGGGACATGCCCCCAGCTAACTCTAGAAAAAACTGAAACTAAAAAGGGAAGACTGAATAGAAAACATGTAAAGCGTCCTCGAAGCATGAGGACTCACCACTGATACTGTTGAACTGGAGATCAAGAACCGATCTATGCGTGATCTGAGTGCTGAGGACCTGAACCTACATCACGAGAAGATGTAGCGCAGAGTATGCGTCAGTACTTAAAAGGTACTGAGCATGCGGGATAAGATAAAGCTGAACAATATACACATAACTGAATAAAGCATACTGATCAATGATACAATCTAAACATGATGGAAATACTGAAATATACTGAATACTGAGCTAACTGAATGCAATGACCAAGCACATAACATGCTGAACTAAATACTAAAATGTAACTGGAACCTGGTCAAATGCACTAGAATCAGACTGTGGGAGCTACTAATAACCGACATAAAACCACATGAGCTAAATGTGGAGTCCGATGTATATGCCCCATCGAGAGAACCCAATATACCTTGCCAAGGGTACAAAGGCATAGCTAACGTGATCACTAAATATGATGCCCACAGAGGGGACTTACAAACCTATGGGGACACGTAGTTCTGGGACTATGAGGGTGACTGACCCTAGTCCAACTCGGTGTTAACCCTACTACCAACTAAATATATATACAATACAACATAACTGAAAAATAATGGATAGCTCACTATTCTGACATGCTAACTGAAAATGCACCATTAATGTACTGATAATGAAACATTTGGAACTGATGCATGTATATATGTATAAACTAGTCTAGCAAGTGTAATTCATGAACTAAACGAATCAACACATCTAGGGTTTTGGATTTCATGCAAGGAACTAAGCAACAGTGTTACAACAACATGAAAATCTGATTAGGAATATTCTAACAACTGATTCACAACAATTTCTAACATTCAAGAAACCCAAGGGCTAGATAATATGAAGAGAATCAAGAATTTGACTGAATTCTAGGGACCTAATGGGCAAAAGGAACCCACTAGTGAAATCCCACATACCTGGTGATGAATTTCATGAAGAAATCTTTCAATTTCGGGGCTGGAACTGAAGAAACCTTGTTGCGTTCTTGGAAAGGGCTTGGTCGACTCTTTCTCCTTCTTTTCGTTCAACTTGATGATTTTTTGGAAAATGAGTTGACTAGGGTAAGTTATAATTAAGTTACTAGGCTTAATCTGACCAAAACTACGTTGTTTAGGGGTTAAACGACGTACTTTAGGTGCCCAATGCATAGGGAAAAGACCACACGACCCCTGATTTAAAAGCTGTCGGGGGTCACCGACGGACCGTGGCAAAACCAACGATCCATTCTAGTCGGCCGTTGTTCGATGACTGGGAGTGGAAATCTGAGGGTCCGACCTACGGCCCTGGGCGTAGGTTGACCCTTAGCTGACTTTTTTGGGAGTTCTTGGAGGGGGTTGCAGGTGGTCAACCACGGACCCCACCTACGGTCCGTAGGTGGCACCCGTCGGTGGCACCTGCAACTTCTAAAATGACTGATGGTTTGTCTTCCTAGGATATAGGGTGTTATAGAGATGGTGTGCTTAGAATCAAGGTCGTTGTGTGTTCCTAATGTTTATGATATGGGCGTACTTGAAACATCTCACCCATAAAGGGTGTAGTGAGTTTGGCAAGAAATGGAAGCTTAGTCCCCGCTTTGTAGGCCCAAAAGAGATCTTGAGACGTGTAGGTAAGGTTACTTATGAGTTAGCTTGGCCTAAGGAGTTAGCAGCGATGCATCCGGTTTTCCATGTCTCTATTTTGAAAGAGTGTGTTGGAGATCCGACATCCATAGTTCCCTTAGAAGGTTAAGGAGTTGATGAAAATCTTTCTTATGAGGAAGTTCTGGTAGAGATGTTAGATGCAAGTTAAGAAATTGAGGAGCAAGGAAGTTGCTTTCCAGAAAGAATTGTGAAGGAATATTTTAGTTGAGGGTGCTACTTGGGAGGTCGAGGCCGATATGAAGTCTAGATATCCCCATCCTTTTTCCTTCGACTACTCCCCTAGCTTGAGGTAATGAGTTCCTCAAGGTTTGCTCCTTTCTTGAAGTCATGTGTGTTTAGATGTTCCCATGATTTCCTTATGTTGTGCGTGTTCATGAAAAACTTGTGTTTTGAAAGAAAATGAGTTTATATGATTGATTTTCCTCATATTGCAGTGCATTGAGTATGAGCTGCCTATAGACTTCATGAGATGAATTGATGAACATGCCTTAACTTGGAGTTGAGAGATTCCTCCTTGAATGTATGCTTTGAGAATAGATTACATATGGGCTCCACGAGATTGTGTTGAGCATGTTTTTAGCTTGGAGATGATAGTTCCTCCTTGAACATGAGTAAATATTGCAATTTCATGCATATTGGGTTGTTAGATGTAGTTCCTACCTTCTCTTAAGATGCATTGAGTATGTTAGCTTCGAGATGAAGTTCCTCCTTGGTTGGGTGCATTTAGATGAGTTGCATGCATGATGGGCTGCTAGTATTGAGTCTTTATTTCCGAAGGGTATCTAGAAACTTCATTCGAGGACGAATGTTCCCAAAGGGAGATAATGTAACACCTCGGAATCTAGTAGGCTAAACTAGGGCTAAGTGTGAGGGCAAGAGCCAAGAAAGAGTGCAAGAGCCAAGGGAGAGTGCTAGGACAGACCAAACTTCCCTATGCATTGCCCACCCTCCCACGAGATCCTTCACGGATAGTGGTGGCCACCACGGATCGTGGTGCCACTCGTGGTGGTGAGGCAGTAGCTTCACTAAACTGCCCAAAATTTGGACCATCCCTATGAGCCACTTCACAGCTCATGAAGGCCTAGACGGGTCGTGGGAGGGGTCGTGAAGGTGCCTTAGTTTTTAGGGGTTGAAGGAGTGGCTTCCTAGCCACTGGTTGGTGACCACGAGGAGGACCACGGCTCGTGGGGCCTCTCGTGAAGGGGGGAAGTCCACTGTTAAGTGGAGGGTAAAATGGGACTTTCCGGTTTTAATTAGAATAAAGCTAGGTCATTTTACCCAAGCCTAGTACACCTATATAAGTGATTTTAGCCCTTTAAACTCACCATTCAAGTCATTATTTCCAAAACCCCAAAAGAAATCCCAAAGTTCTTCTCTCAAATATTTGTCTCTCTAGAACTTGAAGAAGAAGAAAGAGTTCAAGCTAGGATCAAGGTCAAGTCTCCAATCCTCAAGCATTTGTGGGCTTTGTGATCAAGGTATGATGGCTTTTCATCCATGGATTCCTTCCATCTATGGAGTCCCTAAGTTTTCCCTAATTTAAAAGATTAAATCCCCAATTTGAGTTAGGGTTCATTCCAATGTTGTGGGTATTGATGAATATTGATCCAATTAAGTGGATTATGATTGTTTATGCTTGAATTGAGTAGATTCAATGGTTTTAGAAAGAAATTGCATGTACCCATGCCTAACCCATGTCTAGAAAGATGAAACTGATGTAAATGGGTTTTATGCCATGAAAGGAGAATTTGTGGGTTTAGATGTATTCAATCTAGGATTGATGAGATATACTAGAATTGAAGCTTATATGATAAATCATGATTAGTAGTGCTTGAGATTGAGGCTATATGATGAAGTATGATTAGAATTGCTTGAGAGTGAAGCATATATGAGAAATTATGATTAGATATGTCTTGATATCTAGGCATATGTGATGATTATGAGATGTATTGCTTTGAGAGTGAAGCATGTATGATGAATTATGATTATTAGGGCTTTGAGAGTAAAGTTAATATGATAATGGTAGATTATTAGATAAAGTTGTTGTGGAAGGACTTTACCTACATGATCTACCTAATGAATGTATGAATGTGAAAGGTTTTCTCACATCGAATGATTCTAGGTTGAAAGGCTTGCTCATCTAAAATGAATCAAAGCATTTATGAACTATGATAGATAAGATTTATCTTGGATTAGCATAATGAGATGCTTATCCACGGTAGCTTGAAGTAGTGGTATGAGATACCTTCATGATAGCTTGACTTGGTAAGACAAGACCATTTCATGGATAGCTTGAGTTAGTAGATCTCATGGATAGCCTTGGATTGAGCAATAGTACTCTTCCTTGGATAGCTTGAACTAGCATGATGAGAAGCTTGCATGGTAGCTTGTCTTGGCAAGGCCATGCCTATTCATTATAGCTTGGATTGAGCAATAGTACCCTTCCTTGGATAGCTTGAACTAGCATGATGAGATGCTTCCATGGTAGCTTGTCTTGGCAAGGCCATGCCAATTCATGATAGCTTGGATTGAGCAATAGTACCCTTCCTTGGATAGCTTGGACTTGCATGATAAGGTGCTTTCCTTGATAGCTTGGTCTAGAATAATGAGGTGCTTTTCTTTGGTAGCATTGAATTGGTAAATCGTAACCATTCATGGACAATGAATTAGCTTGGATTAATAAAGTAGTACTCTTCCATGGATAGTAGAAATAACTAAGGAGGGACAAGTCCCTAATAAAAGTAGCATAGTTATGATGAAACAAGGTTACTTCAAGGAAGTATCGTAAGTATGTTTTAATATGTGATTTGCTTGTTAAGATGATAGATTAGTTTGGATTGTTGCTAGAGTTGCCTTCCTTGATATGTATGACTAGAGGTGTATGACCCAAGTCTTTACTAAGGATAAGTTGAGGTTACTTCAAGAAGTTTTTCTCTTATATTATCATGATTTCTGTGCATTGATTATGCTTATGACTTATGTTGTTATCTCTTATGCTTATGTTGATGTTTATGCAAGCTATCATATTTAGTACATGTTTGTACTAACACATACTCTTGCCTACAATTCTTATCCAAATGTAGGGTCTAGCGATATCGACTCTCATCCCCGTGGCTATGATCTTAGTAGAAGCAAGGATCGAAGATTGGTGAGTCCTCATAGCATTCGAGGATATAGCCATCATTTATCTTATGTTATTTCATTTTATATTTTGAACTATTGTATGGGTTGTGTCCCAAAGATATTCATGTTTTAGATTGTTTGAGATAAAGTGTATTAGACTTCCGCTTCATTTATAAAAGACTTTGATATTGTTGAAAAATGTTTTAAATTTCCGCTCATTTCTATAATCTTATGTTATGAAAGCTAAGTGGCTTATATGAGGCCTCTCGGGGTCTTGTATGCCATGTTACGTCTAGGGTGTACCCCTGGGTCGTGACATTTGTCCTCCCTCATCTCAAGGGAAAAGAAACGATCCAGGAAAGCTCCTTTGAAATTCTCCCAATCAAGAGGACCCACATCAATAACCCTCTCTTCCTTCCATCGTATAAACCAAACTTGAGCAACACCCTTAAGTTGATAAGTGACCAATTCTGCCCTTTCCACTGGTGACACTAATAATATCCTATATCTTATAGATCTCATAAACAAACTATTGAGGATCCTCATCAACTTTTGGCCGATGAAACTTTGAGGGATTCATCCTAGTGAAGTCCCTTATCCTTGTTGTCGTCATACCCACATTTGGGTTCTTGGGAGTAACAACTTCTCTATTAGCTTGGGCCATCATATCTTGAGTCAATACTTGGAAAGCGGCTCATACTTGAAAAGCAGCTCAAAATTTTGCATGAGTCACTTGCTCAGCCAAAGGATTTATCGTGCCTTGAGGATTCTTGGGCTCCAGATCATTAGCCACATTCCTTCTCACGTAAGCTCTTCGAGGAGCCATATCCTCAAAAGCATCGGACAAGAATTAACAGAAAGACCTTTATGGAGGTAAACTCTATGGCACAAATTTACATTAATGAAAAAAGTGAATTTTTCTAAATTTTTTGTAGCCTCCTATTCATAAAATTTGCACGTTTGACACTTATGAACAGGACTCTACTCAATGTGACTTGTCAGACATCGTAGGAACTTTTCTAAAACCTTGTGCACTAATTATTGAGTTTGTCATGACCCAAAGTACACCCTAGATGTGACATGGCATATAAGACCACGAGAGGCCCTACACAAGACACTTGAAATACCTTCAATACAATACAATATACCAAAGAACCATTTAAGTAGAAAGTCTCATATCACATAACAAGTCTAAAAATAGTTGTGGAATACTAAACTTTATCTTGACAAGCAATTTTAAATCATCATAAAAGTGGTTGGGATGTAACTCATACACCACATACAAAAGTCTCAAAGGAAATAATAAAAATAGTAAATGTCTTCGTGGCCTTGCCCTCGGAGTATGAGCACTCACTAATCTAATAGCAAAAATGATCCAAGCTAGCCACGAGCGGGAGGATAGGAAGCATCAAACCATATATTATAAAATAATATAGGTACAAGTATGCATTAGTTCATAGAATGTACTAAGTATGGGGAAATGCATAAAATACATAAACATGATTGTATGAGGATTTAAAGATTATATGCATGACCAAGCTAAAACATGAGTAAACAAACCACTAAAGAATCGTAAGTCATAAACAAGGTCAATGCATTCTTAAAACATAATGAAAGCTTTCATAAAACCTTTGGACGTAACATAGTTCATTTTGGGAGATATTTACAATTAACCAAGACTAAGACCGTACGAGCTATAACATGGAATATGATGTAACCCTCACATTGAAGAGTGGATTCTACTTTCCAAGGTAGTCTTCGTAATATTCATTCATATGCTATTTTTTTATTCACTAGCTAGGTCATTTAAGACAATTCTATCGGGGCACGTAGTTTGAGATAAGAAGATTACTTTAGAGACCCGACCTCTATTAATGGGAGAGCTTCCATCTCAAAGTCCTCTTGTTTCTAAGTAAAATGCCAATGGAATAAATAAAGTCAATTATCAAGCATAATGTTAGGAAATACAATAATCAAAATACCAATTCAAATCATAAATTCATACAAGAGTAGCTCCTTTTTAAAATCATAATTTCATAAATTTATTCATATAGACACTTACCTTCAAAAGTATCTAAAATCATGATCACCTTTCAAATTGTGATAAAACCTTTCACAAATCATTTATACTTACTTGAAAACTATCCTTAAATCGTAAGCTCATCTTTTCATAAAACATGCATAGAATTCATAAATTAATATTCATAATTTCATAAGCTTTCTTCATAAATTCATATTCATAATCAAGGATAATCCATGGGTCCATAAAAAGTCAATTGGAAAACATGTAATTTAATCAAATCATGCATAATAAGATTGAAGATAAATAATTGAATCATAACAAATAAGACCCATGTAGATTTTCATGAAACTCTAGATAATTGGGTGAAATTGAATTGGAAACTTGATATTCTTTTAGCAGCCAATGGATGAATGGAATACATTGGTGAATTTCCACATACCTTAGCAATCAAATCCCTAAAACCAATGGAGATTGAAGAATTTAATGCTTGAAACCCTGGCTTTCTTCCTTGAACTTAGAGAGAATTAGAGGGGATGAACTTGGATGGGATTTGGGAATTTGAGAGAATGAGAGGGTTTAGGTGAATTTAGGAATTGAAAATCAGTTATAGGGGTGAATTTAGGAATTGAAACTCTACGACTTCCTTTCTACGGCCTGTAGTACTTCCTATGGTACGTAGATGGGACTCGTAGTTCCTGCACTTGTGCTAAAAACTAAACTTTTCCTTTTAGATTCAAATTTCTAATTTCTGAGGTGTTACAATGATCCATGTACCAATCTCTGAGGCAAAGCTCCTAAGAGGAGATAGACTGAGAGGCGATCCAAATCACTACATGACCCACTTTCTCATATGGTACCCTGGGTGGTCGTGATAGTCGCTACCCTTGCTATGAACCAGTTGAAAGATGAGGGGTTGCACACTATCCTATAGGAAAATAGATTACCTACCGAAAATGTGGTTGAAAGAATAATCGAAGGTGTGGTGGACTATCAAATACCTATGCCTGACTAATTCCAAAGAACAAAAAAAGGGTGATTCTAGAGCCAATCAGAACATTAAAGTCCGTAGGAAGATAGTTAGATGTAGGATAGCTGAAATCAATGAGGCATTGGAATGAGATATGATACATGGCGACACCTTGGCAGAAAAGCTTCTTCGGTCCCTTTATAGCTTAAAGGGGTGGCTTGCCCCACTTTTGTCTTATACCACACCTCTGTGGATTTATGAGGGGTACAGATTAACATGAAGGACAACAATATCATTGCCTGATATTGGTTCCGATTTACAAGTAGCACCTTGATTCCTTCGCATAATGAGTTCATACTCTGACACCCCAAGGCTTCTTAGTTGGAGTGCATTATTGATCGGGAGCATGAGAATCTAGGCTCTTGTATTGTTCTAGTGAATTACTATGGGCTAGGATGCAACAAACTTCACTCCCATTTCCTGTGTTTATTTTTACACTATGTCAAAGGGTTGGGGTCCCTTTGTAGTAACGATTGATGTTAGAGTCACCCCGGCTTCTTCCAGTGATATCGGCACTTTTGAGGCTCATAATTTGAGAGATGTTGAGGTGAGGAGGAAATCGGCATGGGTAGATTCCACTCTAGTAGTCGACACAAAATCTCTGGAGGTTGACCATACCCCTATCGCTCCTATAGTTGAGCCTACAGGTACTTCTATCCCTTCTGCTTCTATTTCACCTGCGTCCCCTATTCACACATGTCATGCTTTACCAAATGTGAAATCATGCCCATTCGGTGGATGTGAGGGCCTTTAGGCTTGAGGCATTTGTTCCTACGATTATCTCCGTAGACATTGAGGATGCCCTCTCTCCTATCCGTGCTAAGAGGGAAGGGAGTTGTACCTTGTTCATAGATTATGGGCTCATACTTGATACCCTTACCGCTTGGTTTAAGGAGCGTGAGAAAGTTGAGGGCTAGTCTACAAATGTGACAACCTTAAAGGCTAATATTGTTTGGTTGAGTAGAGCTATGGATAAGCTCAAATCCACAAATATCTTAATCATGTGGGGTGATGTACTCTACCTGAAACTTCGATGAGGAACCTGGTCCTCGGCAACCTCAATATGTGGCTCAAGAGAAACCTCTCTTGCTCTACATATAGTTGGTGCCTCTCCACGGGCATGACCTCTAGCTGGTGCTGCTCCACGAGTACGACTACTAACTCTGGCCCTATACCTTCCCCTAGCTGGGGTGTCAGAGACGGTCTTGGGGACTGCCTCCGCTTTACCACTGGAAACAGAATTTCTGGTCCTCAACATCTATAAAAATAATACGCGGCAACTCAGTACTAGCGATGGTAACCACTCACAATAAGAAAGAATGGATAAAAGTAAGTTTCCTAACAGTCTTCATAGCTTCTCGCAGATAAGTATAGACGTCTTCATACTGATCCTCTACTTAGACTTGGCTTGTTCACACGTGAGACATATAAACTTGGGGGTCTGATACCATTTGTCATGAGCAAAATTTGACGTGATGGCACTTTGTTATTTCCACCAAGACAAGTCAGCCTCAACCCAACAAAATGAAAGCAAATGTGAAAAGAAACAAGAACAAGATAAAGCAAAAAGTTTATTCATTGTATTATAACCCAAAACCTGATTTTTACATGTACAAGCCACTTATACTTATAGTGCCGAAATGGAAATAAGTACAAGTCTTAATGTATTGGATGCTCAAATAGAACAAAGCATAACATAAAGGAAAAGAAGGTCTGCCGGGATGACAACAGTTACCTCTAAAGTCCTTCAACAAGCCTCGGAATGAAAGAAGGGAAAGAGCAATCACACGGTACCGGGCTCGGAACCTACACAAATATAGAAGCAAGGAGTGAGTGTAAAACAACATGGTACTCGACAAACAACCTAATAAAAAAGTCAAATTAGCTAGAAAACAAGTACTCTTTTAAGTCCAATCGAACCTCTTAAAACTATAACCGACATAGAAATAAGTCCAACCTAACATTTCTACAATACATAACTTATAAGGCTCAATAATCACGGTTCAATAGTCACAATTCAACAACTAACACGTACCAAGTACACCAATCGTAAGTAACAAGTAGATCAACCACAAGTAACAAGTAGATCAGTCACAAATAACAAGTAGGTCAATCACAAGTATCAAATGCATCAAATCATGATTGTCAACTAATGTCGGAACCATTTTCTTTTGGAACAATATCACTAGCTTCAACCATTTATGTAACATCTCATATTTAGAAAGAGAGAGAAATTTCAGTCCTCCAGAAAATCTGGTGCCAGAACCGACGGACGCCACCAACGGTCCGTCGTCTGACACACGAACCGTAGGTAGGCCCGTGGTTGGCCAGTCCAACTTTCTAAAATGTCAAGTTTTAGTCATTCAATGCACGAATCGTAGATAAGTCTCGTAAGTAAGTCCCAGACTTAGATAAATTTAAAGGTCGAAAGTAGTGACCCACGGCCGATAGTTATGGCCCGTCGTTGGATGCACGGTCCATGGGTGGGCCCCATCGATCAAGGCCCCAAATTTCAGCCTCTAATCCCAAATGATGCCCGACCTGAATTGTCCGTGGTCTGAAAAATAGACCATCGGTCTGGCCGTCGATGGGTGCCGGTAGTTATTTTCTTAAGGGCTTTTGGGTCTTTTTATAATTACTCTAGCCTAATACTATGTCATTTTACCCTTCACCTAAAGCTCTATATAAGTGTTTTTAACCCCAAATTACCCCAATTGAAATCATTCTCTCAAATTCTTAAAAGAAGAACAACTCTTTGTCTCTAAAATATTTCTCTCTCTAGAAAGCTTGAATAAGAAGGAGTCAACCTAGGGTTTCAAGTCAAGCCTCTAATTCCACCATTGAAGGCAAGCTTTTGGCATTGAGGTATTATAGTTTTCATCCATGGAACCTTTTCTTCCATGGAGTTCCTAAAATCTCTGATTTACAAAGTTAGAAATCCCCAATTGAGTTAGAATTTTCTTCTATGTCATGGGTTCCTTTAAATGTTGATTTATTTATTTGATTTATTAACTTTTATGCATGAATTGATACAATCTCATGATTTTAATATGAATCCCCATGAACCCATGCCTAACCCTTATTTTCTAGGTATTGATTATTGAAAGTGGGTTTTGAATTATGAAAGGTCAATTATGGAATTATGCATGTTCTTGTGGAATTGATTAGATATGATGTAGAGTGCTTTGAGAGTAAAAGCCTATATGTTGTTGTTGTGGTTTATTGTTGTGTAAGGATTGCTTACATAACTACCTTATGCATGAATGTGAAAGGTTTTCTCACATAAAGGATTTTAAGATTGAAAGATCTACTCACCTAAAATTAATCAAAGTTAAGGAGTTATTCTAATGAAACCTAGCTTGGATTGGCTACTTAATTCTACCTTTCTATGGATGACATATGACTTAGCTTAGATTGTCAATATGGTGTGCCCTTCCATGGATAATAAAGACAAATTAAGAAAATCACTATTCCGTGGGATTTACACTTAGCACTGAGAGGATATTGAGATGGAAGCTCTCCCATTAGTAGAGGTCGGGTTTCTAGTAGCAATCTCATTATCCCATACCTATGTGCCCCCATAGGATGATTGTCTTAGATAGACATTAGCTAATGGATCCACATAAGCTAGAAGTTCATGGTCTTACCTTGGCAAGTAGGACACCATTTTCGGTGTGGGGTAGACACCATATTTCGTGTTGATAGCTCACATGGTCTTATATGTCGGTTTAAGGTAAATCTCCCACAATACTGAACTAAGATTACTTCAAGAGGTATCTCACAAGTGATTCAAAATGATATCTATTTGCATTGGCAATGTTTTATGACTTATGTCGTCTAAACCTTTTTATATCATGTTTTAACTTGGTCATTGCATACCATGCAGATATCCCTTTTAAGCATGTTTTCAAATGTTTTATGCATGGCTATCATACTTGGTACATGTCTTGTACTAACGCATACTCTTGCCTACATTTCTCCAAATGTAGGTACCGACCTTACAGATTTGCACTTCCGTGGCTAGGGATCTCATATAGAAGATTGAAGATTGGTGAGTCCTCATATTCCGAGGACCGAGCTTGATTTCCCTTTTTGTCTTTACTTTAATTTTGTTTTACAACACAATGTACGGGCTACGTCCCGATAAATCTTATGTACTAGATGGCTTTGAGATGATGTTTAGATTTCTGATTTTCTCTATAAAACTTTTATATGTTGAAACTGTCTTTTAAATCTCCTAATTTCTATAATCTTGTATGATTCTTGCTAAGTGGATTGTATGGGGCCTCTCGGGGTCTTATATGCCATGTTACGTCTAGGGGGCTACATTGGATCGTGACAAACTTGTTAATCAGAGCACAAGGTTTAGAAAGGTCCTAGGAAGTCTCATAAGCCACGTCAAGTCGAGTCTTATTCATGAGTGTGAAGCGCGCCACATTTATGAATGAGAGGCTATAAAATGTTTAGGAAACTCCACTTCTTTCATTACTCTAAAGTCGTGCGATAGAGTTTAACTATATAATGTCTCTCTCTTAATCCTTATCTGATGCTCTACAGGATATAGCCACTCGAAGGGCATATGCTAGGAGGAATACGGGAGAGAATGTGAATCAAGAGGCTCCTCCTCAAGCCCCTCAAGTTCTGGTCGATCCTTTGGCCGAGCAAGTGACTAATGCAGAGTTTAGGGCTGCTATTAAAGTGTTGGCTCAATCAATGGCAACCCAAGCCAATAGGGAGGTTGCGGTCCCCGTGAACCCAAATGTGGGTGCGGCGGCATCTAGAGTGAGGGACTTCACTAGAATGAATCCTCTGGAGTTTTATGGTTCTAAGGTTGAGGAAGACCCTCAAGAGTTCATTGATGAGGTTTACACGGTGTTGATGATCATTGGAGTGATGCCGGTGGAAAATGTGGAATTGGCCGCTTATCAACTTAAGGGTGTTACTCAAATATGGTTCAACCAATGGAAAGAAAGGAGAGCGGAATATGCAGGTCCTCTCGATTGGGAAAAGTTCAAAGTTGCTTTCCTTGATAGTTTATTTCCCCTTGAGATGAGGGAGGCAATGGTGCTTGAATTCATTAACCTTCGTCAAGAAAATATCAGTGTGAAGGAATATGCTTTGATGTTCACACAATTGTCTAGATATACTCCTACTATGGTTGTCGATCCTAGGGCAAGGATGAGTAAGTTTGTTTCGGGTGTGTCCGAGATGGTGGTTAAGGAATGTCGTACCGCTATGCATATCAATGATATGGACATTTCTCGTCTCATGGTTCATGCACAACAAATTGAAGAGTATAAACTTAAGGAAAGGTCTAGGGAGGAAAAGAGGGCTAAAACAGGTGATGGTAACTTCTCACACTCAAGGTCCGATGGACATGGTCGTTCTAAGTTTCGACAAAGATTTTCCGGTCAAGGTTCCTCTAATGCTCCTCCTAAGTTCAACAAAGATAGGGTGTCTAACCCTAAGCATCAAGGAGGAAATGGTAGTGGATCTTCTTTGCCTATGTCTACTTGTGCTAGGTGTGGAAGAAATCACGAGGGTAAATTCTTAGCCGGCACAGATGGTTGCTTTGGTTGTGGAAAGAGTGGTCATAAGATGAGGGATTTCCCAATGCTTGCGGCTAATGGGAGATAAGGCAAACAAGCTTCGTATAGTGGTTTGGGTTCAAGTGCTGCAAAGCAAAACCGATTTTATGCACTTCAGACTCGTGGTGAACAAGAGGGTTCTCCCCATGTGGTTATCAGTATGTTGAAAGTCTTCCAACTTGATATTTATGCTTTACTTGACCCCGGTGCTACCTTATCTTTTGTGACGCCATATGTGGCTATGAGGTTTGATATTCTTCCGGATGTGTTCTTAGATCCTTTTTTGTCTCTACTCCTGTTGGTGATTCTATTGTGGCTAAGAGGGTCTATAGAAAGTGTCCCGTCTCCTTGTCCCATAGAATCACTCATGTTGACCTTATAGATCTTGATATGCTAGACTTTGATGTTATCCTTGGTATGGACCGGCTACGCTCATGTTATGCTTCTATTGATTGTAGAACCCGTGTAGTCAAGTTTCAGTTTCCAAATGAACTCATCTAGAGTGTAATGGGGGAAATTTTATGCCTAAGGGTTAGTTTGTTTCTTGTCTTAAAGCTAGAAAGATGTTCTCGAAGGGTTGCATTTACCATGTAGTTAGGGTGAGGGATATAGATTTCGAGACCCCTACTCTTGAGTCGGTCCCCGTCGTAAATGAGTTTCCGGAAGTGTTTCTAGATGATTTACCCAGTATTCCTCTCAAAAGAGAAATAGACTTCGGTATTGACATTCTCCCAAATACGCAACCTATCTCTATTCCTCCATACAGTATATCCCTAGCAGAACTTAAGGGATTAAAGGAGTAATTGAAAGGATTTTTGGATAAGTGTTTCATCCGATCAAGTGTCTCTCTATGGGGTGCTCCAGTTTTATTTCTTAGAAAGAAGGATGGTTCGCTCCGTATGTGTATCGACTACCGTCAATTGAACAAGGTTACTATTAAGAATAAGTATCCTCTTTCAAGGATAGATGATTCGTTTGACCTACTTCAAGGAGAAAGCTACTTCTCTAAGATTGACCTCCGGTCAGGCTATCACCAATTGAGGGTGAAGGAAGATGATATTTTGAAGATTGCTTTTCGAATTCGGTATGTCATTATGCATTTTTGGTATTGTCATTTGGTTTGACTAATGCTCCGGTGGTATTTATGAAGTTGATGAATCAGGTGTTTAGACAATATCTTGATATGTTCGTGATTGTGTTCATTGATGATATACTTGTATATTCAAGGAGTGAAGACGAGCATACCAATCATTTGAGGATTGTGTTGCAAGTCCTCAAGGACCAACAACTCTTTGCAAAATTTAGTAAATGTGAGTTTTGGTTAAGGTCTGTGGCATTTCTTGGTCATATTGTTTCCGGTAAGGGTATTGAGGTAGAACCTAAGAAGACAGATGCGGGTAAGAGTTGGCCTAGACCTCTAACCCCCTTCGTATATTCGAAGTTTATTGGGTTTAGCCGGTTACTATCGAAGGTTTGTTGAAGGGTTTTCTTCGATTGCTTCTCCATTGACGGCATTGACTCAAAAGAAGGTTAAGTTCATATGGTCCAAAGCGTGTGAAAAAAGTTTGCAAGAATTGAAAGATAGACTTACTTCCGCTCTGGCGTTGAGATGCAATGCAATGCAATGTGACACCATGAAATGATATGCCTCAAATGCCCAGTACTCTCTCAACCGTATATACATGATACTCCTCGGAAATACATTGAGAGTTCATGACCCATGGGGGACTCGCGAGGTCCATATACCGACACGGACGATCTCCACGTGTCTGTGCAGACGATCTCAACGCACTATCATAAAATAAACAATCCCCAGCACGGACGATCTCCACGTGCCCAACTTATAATCATAACCAATATCAACACGGACGATCTCCACGTGTTAGACCTTTACTCATACTCAATCTAATGTCAATGCATGTGCACAATATGATATCAATAAAAGGGGATGATGCAGCATCTCAATAAATCAAATGTCGCTATGACATATAATCACCTCAGTTATCACAAGTATACGGGTTCAATAAAGAAACACAACTACACAAAAAAATTCAAGTCACTAAATACATCAGCTAATGGCCATATGCTTGGCATTCTCGAATTACAGTCTATCATATTATAGTAATAATCCTTCCCTTTAATAACACTGATACTCGTACCAATGCCCGTCACACCATTGGTACGAGACCCCCGTCTTTCGCCCTTACCCATTGTCTATTCCATTTTTAATCTTTAATTAGAAAAACGTCCTTCAACGAAGTCTGGAAAGTCTTAACATACCTGAAATACTGAATACATGTCACGAAATCTCAAGATATTGCATTTCCCTTTCGCAAGGCTTCGAAGTGTTCTCAATCTATCAAATCTGCATTATTCGTAAGTAACCAAATCCGTAGACACCCATTACTATACTCCTAACCTAGACCCCAAAACTCACCCAAAAAATTTTGATTCTAGGTCCACAAGGATAAAATTGGAAATTTAGTAAAACTAAACAAATCGTACATACTTAATTTACCCATAAAACGTAGAGAACAAATCTATAATCAAGTTTCTAATGGTCAATTTATATGTCAAGTCTCATTGTTTCTAAATTTCAAACCTAGGGTTAAGTCTCAAATTATAAAAAAAATAAACCTAAAATTCTAAAACTAAACTCCAAAACAGAAACCGCCCAAACATCTTGTTCTTAGAAATCATCAACCTACGCTGATTTTATCAAAAAAGAATCTTCAATAATTATTATATTATTAAACTATCATTATGACCAAAGTTATTCGGTCATCATTACTTTATACCATCCATCAATTTTGACAAGAAAGAAATTTCAATAAAAAAATAGCACTTCAAATTTGTTTCTTTTAAATTAGGGATCTAATTAACTAATGGTACAATATTGGATAAAATTTTGAGAATTATTTTTTTTAAAACAAAAAAAAAAAGCACCAACGAATGAGTTTCTCACAAACAAAAAGAAAACCTTCAATTCATGGATTTATCGTGATTCAAAAAGAATCTCCAAAATTATCTAATTAATCCACTTAATATATTACTAATAATATACCCTATATACATATACACGATATAGAGAAAAACATGGTTTACCGGAGCAGCGGTCGGCGTTCCCTTGTGAGCCAAATTTTGGTCTTGTGTTATAATAATAAAATATAAAAAAAACTTCTTTAACTTATTTTAATAAGTGGGTCAAGTGGTACAGAGTATTAAATGAGTTATGGACTTGACCAATTAACCACTAATTAAATTTATTTTCTAAGATTATCAGTCAATTAAATAACCACAATTATATAAATAGTTCGAATTCCTACTTAATATTTACGGGAAGAGTATTTTATGACAGAAAAAGGTCTAGTGCTCAAAACGGCTTAATGGGTCGTTACAATAAACTATTAAAACAAAATTGAAACAGTGTAAGAAAATACGATTTAGAGTATTTGAAATGTTTTTAAAAAAAAATCTGAAAAAAATAACATAACAACTAATCTCAATAAATGGAAATTTTTCGGACAATAAAGGAACTGATTTTTAATAGTTTAAAATATTGTCAACCTGCAATTATTTTAAAATAATTTTAAAAAAATAATCAAATTATTTGGAACAAGAAAAAAAAAAAAAAGATATCCACATTCGTACTTAAAAGCGGTTTCGGGGATAAGGGGTGTCGAATGCTTACCTATTTTCAAGCACAAAAGATCTGTTTTTTATTATTATCTCTTCTTCCTTAATTTTTTCTTTTCTTTTCTTTCATTTGCAATGAATGAATTAATAGTTTTTCATTTATTATTTATGTTTGTATTATATCAAATTTGTGAAATTTTATGTTGGATAGAGAAACAAATTCAATATATATAATTAAAGTTAGCAAACTATCTAGAGAGGAATAACAAATATTTAAACAAAGAAAAATAGCTTTTGATGGTCTTTCAAGAGAAACAACATGTACTTCCTATATTAGATGTCGAAGTGAAGTTTAGAACTATTTTCAAAAAAGCTATCTTTTTTTAATTTTAGCTTTACTTGGATAACAATTAGATAAGTAGAAATTTGATCAATTTTAAACAATTAAGGAATTGCGATGTATTATTGTATTCAATTTTTAATTAACGATTAACATAAATAATTGATTATTAAGAAAAAACCTATTTGAATTCAAGATAAATTTTTAAAACTACTTTGAGAAACATTTAAATGAAAAAAAAAATATTTACTTTATTCAAAATCTCTCCATTGAAGAAAAAAAAGTAAATATATTTTAAATATGTTTTTTCATATTGTAATATGAGAGTCTTACACACATATTCTTTTGATGAGTGTATTCTTATTTATCTTTATAAAAAAAATTATTTAATGATCGTGCATATGCATTTATATGATTTATTCCCTTAATTTGCTTTTATAAAATTTATGTTATTAAATGAAAATAAGATGACATTTATATTATATAAAATCAAAATGATGCAATATGTTCGAACAATTAAATATTTTATAATACTTACCGCGGAACGCACGAGTATGTATACTAGTATTAGTTAATAAAGTGTGTGTGCATGTAAGACAAATATATATAAAATTTGAAAAAAAAATTCTACAAAATAATAAATATTTCACAATTTCAATTCTTTCAGCCATATTTTAAGGAAAAAGTTATTTCCAAATTGCTAAAATTTCTGAATTAAGAATTAAGAATTTATTTAATAATAATAATAATAATAATAATAATAATAATAATACTAATAATTATTATTATTATAATTATAATAATAATTAAAAAAATAAATTATGATTTACGATATGTTAAATGGAGAAAGCGATTGATTTGTGTAGAGAAAGAAATACGATTAATACAAAAACAAGTCCGATAAATATAATTAAAACTGGCGAACTATCAAAAGTTATTGCAATGAAGAATAAAAATAAATGATCCTCGTAATTTTGCTCAAGATGTCAAGTAATATTTTTTTTTCATATTTATTAATTATCTTTATTTAGAAAAGAAAGAAATTACGTAAGTAATGTATTTTTTTCATATCAAAAGAATTTCATCATCAGCCTCTTAATGATTTTATGAAGCCAAACATTTATAAAATTATTTCTTGTATTTTATTAAATTAATTCTTTGATGCAGAAATATGCTACAATAATTTTTTCTTATGAGGAAAAGCTCTTGAGAATGAATGAAAAGTTTTGAAAGAAAAGTCGAATAATAATTTACATATAGGTAGAAGAGTTAAAACTTATTTGAATGAGCTTATAACTTTTCGATTATTAGTAAAAAATAATAAGTTAAATTTTTTCATAAGTATTCTATTATAGCATGTCAATGTGCTAAATGCTAACATTCTCTAATGTAAATTTTATAATAACATTTAATAGTAGGTAGAATTTTGAAATTGTCAATAAATCAGTATTTAGAATTACATTACCAACTAACCGCGCAACGCGTGGATAAGTATACTAGTAATAAATAAAGATTTGAGTTGTTATAATAAAATGCAAAATACCTTATGCCACCCTTACCCCATCCATGATCCCCGCACAGCCGCCACCCCGACCCACGCCACCATACCCCCACCCCCACCCCCACCCCCACCCCATCCAGGCCACCTCGTAAAAATAAATTTTAAAAAAAATTATTTTTGAAAAATATTTCAAATTTAAAAGATTTTCATTTTTTACGCCACCCCCACTAAGGCCACACTCCCCCACCTCCCGTCAATTTTTTTTAATTTTTCTTTTGAAAATTATTTCAAATTTTAAAATTTTTCATTTTTATGTCATCTCCACCCCTACCCCACCCCCCAGCTGCCCCCCCGGCCACCCCTTCAAATTATTATTTTAAAAAAATGATTTTGAAAAATACTCCTGGGTCGAAATTCTGTGTCAGGTCCTGGGTCAGATCTCAGGGTCGGATTTTGGAACGATCATCGTGGTCTTGTCCTAGTTCGGGTGTCAGGGTCGGGTCCTAGATCTATTATCGGAGTTGATTTTTGGATAAAAAATTATTTTCCTAAAGAGTATTTTCTAGTCTCCAGCTAAAAATAAAATATATTTTCTAGAAAATATTTTTCATTCACCAACCAAACATTAAAAAATATTTTCTACTCACCAACCAAACATGAGAAAATAAGTTAGAGATCCACTCGTTTTCCGAGAATACATTTTCTAGAAAAACTTTTCATGGAAAACATTATGCTTCATATAAAACACACCCATACAGCCATACTGGTCATTGGAAATATATCCATAGCAGGAGATTGACCTATATAATTTATTCTTCAAACACAACATTATTTATTTCACACGTTAGCTAAAACTAGCTAATATTGCAAATTATTCATCATGTATTCACACACAAACACACACACATATATAACAACAACATAGATGTTCTAATTCTTTAGAAGGTGACCCTCTAGATCCTTGGTCATGTCAAGGACAATACCTAATAAAACGAGGGGCTCTGGAATGTCTTCAGTTTTCTTTTCGTACTCAAGTGTCCACATAGTCCATTGAGGTTGATGAAATGTTCCAATAGTAAAAGAATTATACATCTCTAGAAGATCTCCTTCAATAATTTTCCAACGAATTGATTTTTCGTGATGATCGATTGCTTCAATAACTTTGCTTCATAAACTTCTTTTGTCCAGCTGCAAGTATCAACATAAAATATATTATTCTTAATTCAACTGTTCAATTCCTCATCAAAGATTTAACTTTTACAAAATAACATCTTTATCATGTTTAATTATTTTTTCTCGATTTTTATTTTCACTTACTCCAAAACCATCTAATGCTCATATATATTTGATTGTCTACGTTCTCTAAATAGAGTCATCCGTATATTCTCAAAAGAAGAGCTGACATTGTGGAGAATGCGTTAATTAGTATGGAAAACTATAAATTTAATTTTATCATGTTACCTATAATAAAAGTAATATTCCATAGAAATATTGTTTTCTGCAAAATATATTTTAGTATTTGATTGTTGGAAAGATATATTAACTAAATCATACACTATAAAAAATTAATAATAATATTGACAAATCATAGAATGTTTTAATAAGATGAATCTGAGTAGCTAAATATTAGTAAGTAATGTCTAAGTGTTGGTTGGAAAAAAATAAAACAGTTTTAAAGTAAAGATAATTTTAATTAAGAAATTACTTTCACCCACAAGTGAAAAAGTTACTTTGTTTCTTGAAGCAAAAGGGTTTACTTAAAATATATTTATGGTAATCAAACATCATCTAATTACTCTTTCAAGAAGATCATTTTCTTGAAATATACCTTTCTTACTATGTAATACACCTAAATAAAGAAAATCGATGTATGCAAATCACATTGAGAGAGAGAAATAGTATAAAAATGTGTGTTACCCTCATTATAATTTCAGCTCACAATCGTGCCAACTTTTACGCTTTTACCTTCATGAATTTCAAAACGGTTGACATTTCTAGGAGTTATATTAGCTACATGATGAGTATTCATATGAAAAAGATCATGCATTAGATGTCCTCCACACTTCACCTCCATTGAAGCAATCAATTTTCCTTTCAAGCCCATCTTTTGTTCCTCAGAATAGCAATTATAAGTTGTGAAAAGAAGATGGGTGAAAAAATGTTTACAACTTGTAGTCTTTATATAGACTTTAGTTAGCTGTGAAAAGCTAGCTAGTTGAACCATTTTCCACCACATAAATATATCACATGTTATTAATTAGTGAGGTTTGAAGATTTGTTGCTTAAACTTTTTTAACTTAAAAATAATAAAATATACATGTTATCATATCATACAAAATGAAAAATGTTAAACTAAACAATATATTATACAAAATTAGAAAGAATAATTGATAAATAAAATATTACATAAGAATTATACGATGATGAAATACAAAAGTGTAGTGGGGAAACATTTTGTGTCCAATTTATAAAGGAAGGAACTGTGTACATCAAAAGTTATGAATGAATGTGGAAGTAATAGAGAAAAAAAGATTCACGTACCTGATTTTGTAGATGGATATGATTGTGTTGACGGAATAGAACCAAAAAATTGTTAAATTACCTTCTATTTTTTGCTAATAGATAAAGAATAAAGAATGAAAAATGAAGAACATAAGTGTAACACCTCGAAAATTTCTAAGCCAAGACCTGAATAATTCAATAATACTTCGCAACTCTGCTCTTAAAATTTGAATCGTTCGTGTAACCCCTTGAACTTTTGGAAAGTCTAAATAGGGTTAACGAGCAAGTCCACGAACCCAAAATGTACCATGGACCCTTCACAGAACCCTAAACGATCGAAACCCAAAACAAGAGCAAGGTGGCTAACCGTCTAGGGCTGCCAAGGTGGGAGTCACCTGGACCGGACCCTTGACGGCCTGTGGTGGCTTGTACGGTTCGTTTAGGGGTCAATACAAGTCACCCATCATCTTTTATATTTTGAATCAACTTCAAATGATCATATCTCTCAGCACATAAATAATTAGGTGACCCATTAACTATGAATTGAAGTTCTTTGAGTCCTCTTTCCAACGCCATAAACTTTGCTTCATTTCGAGTTCGGAGTAAGAAGTTATGCCTGTTTTAGTAAGGCCCCACAGTCAAGCGAATGTTCACGGATGGAAATACGGCCCATGAAGAGTTTCACGGACCGTGGAGCCTTAAACGGTCCATGAAACCTTTCTTGAAGGGCACTTCATCAGATTTTAAAGCTGGGGTCATTTT
Source organism: Solanum etuberosum (assembly GCA_029582245.1). Taxonomy (NCBI): domain Eukaryota; kingdom Viridiplantae; phylum Streptophyta; class Magnoliopsida; order Solanales; family Solanaceae; genus Solanum; species Solanum etuberosum. The sequence continues at coordinate 263,137 of JAJONR010000310.1, forward strand.
GGCCTTTTCCCTATGTGTACGGTACTTAAACTATGTCAATTTAACCCCTATTCTAAGCCTAAACAAAGCCATTTTACACCTAATTAAGGGCTTAGAAAGTCTTAATCAATTGTTTTACATTCATTAACACTTCAAGTCATTAGAGCAAGGTTCCAAGAGGAGAAAAGCTATGGTTTCAAGCGTTCTGTGAGTTTCGTCGATTTCACCAAGAACTTCGTTCTTACAGGTATGTAAGACTATCATAGTGTTGGACTCGTTCATCCTCACTCCCTACATCTACTTTCCAATGAGTGAAAGAATAATCTATTGTTCTATCATTAGATTTGAGTATTATTGAGATGAGTTGATATTGAGGTCTAAGTTCTTGAGTTCTGATTATTGAATTCTATTTCCTGATTATTGAGTTGCTATATCTTGCATTGAGATTCTTGAGTTGATTGTCCATGTCTATTTTTCAGCATGAACCCTAATTTCTGACTATTCATTGAGTTCTTATTGAGAATCTTTTTAAAAAAACATAATTGTTTAAACTGAGTTTTTGACAAAGTGAAGAGGAGTTTGAGAAAGAGTATAAGGAAACTAAGTATTTCCCAAATTTTTCATTTTTACACGAAGCAAAAGAGTACACTTTTTTGAGAAAAGTAAAAAGAGTTTTCAGAAAGATTGAGAATAAATTAGTTACCTCTTAAAGAAGCCCCTTTTGAGTAATTATCTCAGTCCAGAATATATTTTTACATTCAGAAAAGTGAAATCTTGTTTTATAAATGAGTAATGAGTTGCACAGATATTTCAGAGCAATTACCTCTTTTAAGAGGATAGTTTGAGCAATTATCTCAAACCATAAAAAAAAAGTATGTTTTTGTACATTTGAGCAAGAGTATATATTATTTGGAGTAGTATTGAGCATCGATATGGGGGAGAGTTCAGACAACTCACAACTCCTATAAACCATGTCTTGCCAACATGGGTACAAGATCATACTTTTTAGATAAATCCTTGTTTCTTAGTGGGTCCACTTAGTTGAGAGGTTTTATATTCCGACACGATGTAGGACAGTTCTAGCAGCGTGGATAAGACGTTGTACCATCAAGTAGCTCATAGTGATGGTGGTAGGTTAGAGAATCTCCCAAATAAAGTTAAAAGTGTATTTTCATTATATCACTTAATATGTTAAGTTTAGAGATGAGTAAGTATTTTTATAAAGTTTTAATGTTTTCACTTGTTTTTTTTATATATATCTATATCTATTGCAGTCCTTTCATTCGGTTATTTGTTATTCAACTATATTACATACTCGTACATTCAAATGTACTCAAGTCATTTGACCTCCATCTTTTCATGATGCAGATACAGGTGTTCAGGATCATCAACAAGCGCTTCGTTGAGATCACTATACACTTCAGCTAGCTTTTGGTGACCCTCCTTGTATTCTGGAGGACTTCACATTTACTTTCTAGTTAGTAGTTTTGAGATGTCGTGAGTCTTGTCCCGATATCCTTCTTTAATAGTAGATGATTCATAGATATAAAGAGTAGAGGAGACTGTGAGTACTTTCTTTCCTTTACAGATGTTTTGCAAACTATTATAATTATTGCAATAAGTACTTTCAGACATTCTAGTTGAGTTTTATTTTGAGATAAAATTTTGTTTTAAGCCTATTACTACTTGAGGTAGTTATCAGATTTTAGTCAGCCAGGATGAGGGTTCACTTGGGGACCAATAATGATTCTCGAGTGCCGGCGACATCCAGGGTGTAGGCTTGGGTCATAACAAACTTGGGATCAGAGCACAGAATTTAAGTGTCATAGGTGTCTATGAAGCCGTGTCAGTAGGATCTTATTTATGGTCATGAGGGCCCCACTTCTCTAAATGAGAGAAAAGTTTTACTTCTTTCATACTCTAAATCATGAAATAGAACTGTGTCATAAGGAACTTATTCAAACTCGTGCATTTCTCAGATCCATTTGACCACCCCTCATTCTCAAGGTAGTTCAAAAACAAATCCCAGATCCTTATCAATGAGTTACTCTCAGAAAAAGTCTTGAGAAAGTCAGGAGACTGTAGATATGCTTGAGAGAAGCCCATGAGTGAGCTTAAGTGTTGATATTCGAAAGAATACACTTTTATTCATACAAATCGTGCGTTCGAGCTAAAAGAAAGATGTACTACTAGACTCTCTTCTCTAAGCCTTGTTTCAGTAGAGACCCTTATGAGGAAGTATGTTCTAGAGCTTGGGTATTATTTCATTAAAAATGATAGTACGAGTTACAGTTTTATAAGCAGTAGTAGTAAAAGTGCCCAGAGTTATAAGAATGCATGCAGAGGTGTAGTAATCTAAGAAAGGAAGATAATGATGAGGAAAATTGTGTTGTTGCAGTCATGCACCGAGTATGTTATTAATGAGGAGTTTTTCCTTATGGATAGACTAAGAAGTGATGAGTTTGTGAGGATTTCATGATTAGTTACTAGTCACGATGAGGTAGAATATACTTTAACCAGAAGGGGGCTTATGCCAATGTAACATTGTGTTAGTGAAGACCTGGTAGCAGAGTAGTCATAAGATGATAGATCTAAGCTAGACTTATAATTTTAAGGAGAGCCCCATGATAATCTGATGGTTATGGAACTAATTAGGCAATGATGTATAGTGAATGGGTAAATAGTACTTAAGTTGTGAAATGGAATGTGACGGTAAACTCTAAATATGTAGACTGAGAGATAAAGATTGACTACTTGTCATGAGGTTTTAGTGGGTGGGTCTTTCTTAATTTTATCTAGTAGTTGAAAGTTAGTATAGTATGTGAGCAATTATATTCATATCTGTGTTTAGTACTAGACACTAGGGTTGAATTTGAGATGAGGGTTGTGATAAAAAAGATGACAATATAAGGGTGACGATGTTAGTTTTGAGATCTGATCTGGTAGATTTGACATAGAGTAGGTGAGGAATTAAGATATTAGTGCGGCCAAGTCATTAGAGTTATAGGAGCATTAAGAGGTGCACCCAAGATAGTACGTAGTCAGATGAGATTCCAATTAAATTTATGAATTTTTTTCATGTGAGCCTTGATAGTATATTTTAGATGTCAATATGGAATAGGCTGATGTCAACATTAATTTATTTTCCCTTAAGAGTTAGATTAGGTGAGAGTAGTTAGTTCCCGATAGTAATGCGTGAAATTTCCATTGATAGAGATGACGAGAGGAGGAGGAATTCTTAGAAAGATTGTTTAGTAGGAGTTCATGGATTGGCTATAGTACTTTATGTGTGACCAAATGCATGATGCATTAGGTGTTTCTTGATATGGGATCAAGTTTGGTTGAATGTAGTGGTAAGGAATAGTATTCATGGGATGAGATTTCCTATAGAGGAATAAAACCTGAATCTTGTGGTTTAGATTAGTATAAACATCTCATGTTTAGCATCTTGAGATTTAGAGATTACGCTTGAACACATTAAGAGAAAACCATTTATCTTAGACCTTGATAAGAGTAGTCATAAACCCTTGTAGAAGTTATGAGTTGCATCTAATCAGAAACAGTATTTATAAAGGAGGGCATGGTTTAGAAGTGGTTCTAGGTTTGAAAACTAGCAATTGTATTGCTTAAGACATAATAGTCCTATTCTTACTTCAAGCCAAGATACCTTTGTTTCATGTAAGATAACTTCAGATAGAGTGTGACTATGTTCAAAACAATATCGTTCTTGACTTATGTGTTATAGAAAATTCCAAACTCTTAGTATGAACCAGTTCCGCCTATGTTAGTAAGCAAGTTCAAAATTCAGAAAGATAGTAAGAGTAACTCTTTTCCTTTCCATGTGCAGTCCAGCCATCATTCGAGGATGAATGATCGCAGGGGGAGATATTGTAACACCTCAAATTTTTTTAAGTTAAGACTGAATCATTCTATAACACCTCGCAACTCTACCTAATTTTTTTTCTCTCCTTATCATTCAGAAAAGACAAAAAAAATTCTAGGCCGGCCGTTAGGTCCAAAGTTGTATACCACTGCTATGGTGCCGATAGATTCACTACTTCAGCGCCGTTATCAGACATTGCAGGCTGAGCATCTATTTTTCGTATATCGTTCCACACCGAGAAGAGGGATGTGTACCTCCAGCAACAACAAGAATGGAACCATAGGTCTCAAAATTTGAATTGTTCGTGTAACACCTCAAACTTTAGGAAAGTCTAAAAAGGGCTAACAAACAACTCCACAAACCCAAAATGGATCATTGTCCCTTCACTTAACCCTAACGGTCCGTTTAGGGATTCACAACCCGTTTAAAGCAAGGTGGCCAACCCTCCAGAGCTATCAAGGTGGGGTCACCTGGACCGGACCCTAGACTCCTCGTGGTGACTTGTACGGTTTGTTTAGGGGTCCGTAAGAGTCACCCATAAGGTTTTAAGTCTTAGATCAATTTCAAATGATCATATCTCTCAGCACATAATGAATTAGATAGCCAAAACCTATAAATTAAAGGTCTTTCACTCCTCTTTCCAACTCCCTCAAGTGTCCATCATTTGAAGTTCGGTGTAAAAGGTTATGCCTGTGTTAGTAAGGCCCTATCAGTCAAGCGATTTCTAACACCTCGGATCTCAAAATGAAGAAAATCCTAGTTTTCAGAAAATCTGGTGCTAGTACTAACGGAACCACCCACGGACCGTAGGTAGGACCAAGGATCGTAGGTGGGGTTCCGTCGTTAAGGCCCAAATCTGTATAGTCTCTGATCCCACCCACGGTCGACCAATACGGTTCGTGGTTGAACCTACGGACCGTAGGTGAGGGTCAGCGGCCAGTTAAAGGGAAATTGTTGTTGGTTCAACTTCAAACGGTCATAACTTTTAGCACAAAAGGAATTAGGTGGTCCATGACCTATCAAATGAAAGATAATTGAATTCTCTTTACAACGCCACCGAGTTTGCTAAAATCCCTTATCAGAGTAAAAAGTTATGCTCATTTTAGTGAAGCCCTGTCGGGCAGATCATGAACGATGAACCCAAACGACGTCCGGTAGTCCAAACGACGGACAGTCGTTCCCTCCGTGGATGAGATTCGTCAGAATTAAGTCAGGGTCATTTAGGTCCTTCCCCTATGTGTTGGGCACCTAAACTACGTTATTTAACCCCTAAACTACGTAGTTTTGGTTAGTTTAAGCCTAGTAACTTTATCAAAACTTACCCTAAGCGATTTATTCACCAAAATTCACCAGGCTTAGAATGAAAAAGGAGAAAAAGAGGCGATAACTTTCTCAAGAACAGGCAGCAAGTTTCTTCAGTTCCATCCCCAAAATCGAGAGATTTCTCCGTGAAATTCGTCACCAGGTATGTGGGATTTCACTAGTGGATTCCTTTCTTCCACTAGGTCCCTAGAATTTAGTCAGATTCTTGATTTTCTATCTCTTATTTAGACCTAGGGTTTCTAGAACTTTAAAGAGTTGTTGTGATTAGCTATTATAGTGTTCTTAATCAGATTATCAGGTTTTCGTAACATTGATTCTTAGTTCCTTGTATGAAACTCAGAACCCTAGTTGTGTAGATTCGTTTAGTTCATGAATTACACTAGCTAGGTCAGATAAACAGATATACATGCCTCAGATTTCGAATGTTTCATTATGAGTACTTAAATGTTGCATTCTCAATTAGCATGTCAGAATATTGAGCTTTCTAGTATATTTCAATTATGTTATATTGTGCACATTTCCAGTTGGGAGTAGGCTTAGCACCGAGTTGGACTAGGGTTCAGCGTACCCTCATAATCTCAGAACTACGTGCCCCCGTAGGTTATAAGTCCCCTCTGTTGGGCATCAGATTTAGTGATCATGCCAGTCATGCCTTTATACCCCTTGCAAGATATATTGGGTCCTCTCGATGGGGCATATACATCGGACTCCACGTTTAGCTCACGTGGTTTTATGTCGATTAATAGTAGCTCCCACAGTCAGACTTTAGTGCATATGACCAGGTTTTTAGTTTATACTTCAGTATTCAGTCAACATATCATATTCATTGATTTAGTACTTGGTCATTGCATTCAGTTTAGCTTTTCAGTATATTGCAGTATTTACATTCATATTCAGTTATATTATTGCTCAGTTACTCTTTGTTCAGTTTATACGTTTGTTCAGCTACATTCTATATCCTGCATGCTTAGTACATTCCAAGTACTGATGCATACTCTGCGCTACATCCTTTCATGATGTAGGTTCAGGTACTCAGCATCCAGATCAAGCATAGATCGGTCTCCGATCCGTATTCAATAGCTTCAGTGGTGATTCCTCATACTTCGAGGACAATAGACATGTGTTTTTCATAGTACAGTCTTTTATTTCAGTTTCACTAGCGTTAGCTGGGGGCATGTCCCAGCAACTCTAGTCAGTAGAGATATTTTCAAACATAGTATTAGATTCAACTTTAGATTGGAGTGAATGTTCAATATCGTTGAACTCTTAGTAGTTTTATATATATTCAGATCAGTATTGGGTATTCCCCATCTTTCAGTTATCTCTTGTTTTAAGCTTCCGCGTAGTGTCTCTTTATTCAATTGTTTTAGTATGCTAATGATATGCCAGCTTCAGGGTTAGCTTGGGGTCACTCGTGATCCTAGGTCTCGTGTTACGTCAAGGAGGTAGCCTTGGGGTGTGACACGAATGTTCATGGACGGCAATACGGCCCATGAAGAGTTTCACGGACTGTGGAGCCTTAACAATCCGTGAAACCTTCCTTGAAGGGCAATCCGTAAGTTTTTTAAACAGGGGTCATTTTGGTCTTTTCCCTATGTGTTTGGTACTCAAACTACATCATTTTATCCCTATTCTAAGCCTAAAAATGACATTTTACACCAAATTAAGGGCTTAGAAAGTGTTAATCAGTTTTTTTACGTTCATTAACCTTTCAAGTCATTAGATCTAGGTTCCAAGAGGAGAAAAGCTAGGGTTTCAAGCATTCTTCGTGTTTTGTAGATTTGGCCACGAACTTCGTCCTTCCAGGTATGTAAGGCTATCATAGTGTTGGACTAGTTCATCCTCATGCCCTACATTTACTTTCAAATCACTAAAAGAGTAATCTATGTATCTATCCTTAGATATGAATATTCTCGAGATTAGTTGATATTGAGTTCTATGTTCTTGAGTTCTGATAATTAAATTCTATTTCTTGATTATTGAGTTGCTCTATCATGCATTGAGATTCTTGAGTTGGTTGTACATGTCAATTTTTCAGCATGAACCCTAATTTCTGAGTATTCATTAAGTTCTTATTGAGAATCCTTTTTAAAAAAACATAATTATTTAAACTGAGTTGAGGAAGTACAGAGGAGTTTGAGATAAGGGAACTAAGTATTTCCCAAATGTTTCATTTTTACATGAAGAAAAAGAGTATACTTTTTTGAGAAAAGTAAAAAGAGTTTTCAGAATGATTGAGTACAAAGCAGTTACCTCTTAAAGATGTCCTTTTTGAGTAATTATCTCAACCTAGAATGTATTTTTACATTGAGCAAAGAGAAACTTTGTTTCCTAAATGAGCAATGTGTTTACCAGATATTGCAGAGAAGTTACCCCTTCTAAGAAGATAGTTTGAGCAATTATCTCAAACTAGAAAAAGAGTATGTTTTTATACATTTGAGCAAGAGTATATATTATTGGGAGTAATATTGAGCACCAATATGGGGGAGAGTTCAGACTACTCACAACCCCCATAATCCATATCTTGCCGACATGTATACAAGATCATACTTTTTAGATTAGTCCTTATTACTTAGTGGATCCACGTAGCTGAGAGGTTCTACATCCTGGAACGATATAAGACAGTTCGAGCAGCGTGGACAAGACGGTGTATCATCACATAACTCATAGTGATTGTTGTCGGTTAGAGAATCCCCAATAGAGTTAAAAATATATTTTCATACCATTTAATATGTTATGTTCATAGATGAGTAAGTATTTTTGTGAAGTTTTAATGATTCACTCATTTATTTCTTTACATTCAGTTGAGTATATATCTATATCTATTGCAGTCCCTTTGTTAAGTAATTTGTTATTCAATTATATTACATACGCGTACATTCAAATGTACTGATGTCATTCGACTTGCATCCTTTTTTGATGCAAATACAGGTGTTCAGGATCATCAACAGGCGCTTTGTTGAGATCACTCTACACTCTTGCTAGATATTGGTGAGCCTCCTTGTAATACATATGACTTCACATTTACTTTCTAGTTAGTAGTTTTGAGATGTCATGGGTCTTGTCCCGATATCCTTTTTCAATAGTAGAGGCTTCATAGATAGACTGAGTCGAGGAGTCTCTCAGTACTTTATTTCCTTTAAAGATGTTTTGCAATTTATTATAATTATTGCAATGATTACTTTCAGGCATTCGAGTTGAGTTTTATATTGCGATCAAATTTTGTTTTAAGAGTATTATTTTTTGAGTTAGTTTTCCGCTTGTAGTCAGCCAGGATTAAGGTTCTCTTGGGGACCAAAAATGATTCTCGATTGTCGGCCACGTCCAGAGTGTAGGCTCAGGTTGTGACAACAAAGAATTATTATAGAAATGTATTGAAAAACTTAAAAAAAAATTATTTCATAAGAGATAAAAGAGGAAATCAATTCAAATGAATATAAAATAATGATTGTAGGGAAGCAATTGATTTGCCTTTTTCATCTGCCGTAGGTATACAACTACCCATTTTCTATTGGTTTGTATTAATTTTTTTTGTTTATTTATCATGTTTTGTAAAATGTATATATATTAATTAAATGTGGCCATTAGGCCCATTTTGTTTTATTTATATAGAAAAACATATAATGTATATTTATATTTTTACTCTTAAATATGCTTGATTTAATATTTGTTTGAAAGACAAGTGAATTATTCACTATTTTGATGGTCTTTAAAGCTAAAATGACTAACAATTAAACCTTGTGTAGAATTATAAGTTGTTACAATCATGTATTTGGTCTAGTTTAATTGTCATTATTTATTTGATTTTAAAATTTAGTAAGGTGTTTGTTAAATAAAAAATTAGTGAAAGAAATTTTTATAATCCACCTTTGAAGTTAAAACCTTTCCACTGTTAATATAATATGATATTTAGATTTATTCTAGTAATAATTTTTTCTTCATAATAACAATTTAAGTAGTGTTAATGCTAATTAAAAGATGACGAAGATACATTTACAACCAATAAGGATACTTATTTTGTGCTAAAAATTGAGGTTTATAAATATGATTTTCTTAATTTAATAATAAAAAGTTATGTATTTTTTCTTAATAATCTTCAAAACATGAAGACATTTATATTATTACTAGTAAAATGACTCACGCCTCACGCGGAAATTTAATATCATAAAATTTATAAAATAATATTTAAAATCTATCGGTCATTAAAACTAAAACACTATATTATCTTACATACAAGATTACGTAGTAACAACCATTAATAAAGATGATAATTATAACATCTTATCATTTATCCTTCAATCAATCATCTTTAATTTGATTTTATAATTTATCCTTTTTCTTCCGAAAAGTGTTACTATTTGATATTTTTGAGATTCAAATGAACATCAACCGGAGATATTAAATTTTCAAATAAATAAATAATCATTGGTGAGGGAAAAATAAATTTTAAAAGGCTGAAAAAAGTGAACAAATATTCTAATTGTAACGTGTAGAAAGTTCAGCCCTACCTTTTGCTTTACATATATCATTTTAAAGTTCTCCATTTAAATGTATCATAAGTAATTATTAAATGAAAAATTAAAGGGAGAATGTATCATATTGGACAACAATTCAACATATTATATATACTTGAAAGGGGAAAATATTACATAAAACTATTCAGTTTATTTGGGTGTTTTTAAAAAATCAACATACCAGAGTTATGAAGTTCAATTCAAAACTTCATTTCTATTCCAATCGCAGTGTCGAGAAACACATCTATTACTTCAAGAAAGTATTTACACCTTGCAGTAAACTTGAGAATCTGTCCATACTTCATATTGAATATGAGCAATTAATTTATTGTGTAGTTATCTATGTCTTTGGGATTAAAAGAGGCTCTAGTCTAGTCATACTCCTCTATAGGTCATCCGGCACATCCTTGAACCCATCAAAATATTATTAATTCTTGTCTTCTTTTCCTGGTTCACTTCGCACATCAAGGTGCGATAAAGTTTTTAAGGTCTTTATGTCCTAACAATGGCATACCAAATTTAAATTTTGTCTTTTAGAGATGATAGTATAGATCTTTAAGGAATTTTTTTACTGTACCTTCAATAGTTTCAGTAGAAAAAACTTGTGTGAATACTAAATTAATGTGTGTTATTTAATTTGTACTACAAATACTTATAACAATAACTTTGCAGAAATATAAACAACAAAGTTTAAAACATGTACTCAAAAACAACAATTAATAACATAAGCATAAATTAATGACTATAAAAAAATATACCAGGATCTGTAACAATAGAATAAAACTGAAAGGAAAAAATCGAGTCCATTGAATGCACAATGTCCCCTTAAGGAAATTATTCCCCTCTAGTACCCGAGGGTTAAAGGAATAGATCCTCTCGGGATAGAATGATTCTATTCACCAGTGTATTGATACAAAAACAATGGTGTAGTGATCCACTCAATAAGAGCAAAATACACGAATATTTAATTGTGCAGAAGAAGAAGTTCAAATTGTTGGTTATTTAAAATAATAGGAAATCCCTCTATTTATAGACAACAATGGGTCGTGTGGAAGAGTTGCAACCCTTCGGAAAGATCATAACCTTTCATAAAAATCACAATTCTTCATGAAAGTCGCAACTCTTCATAATAGTCATAACTTTTCATGAAAGGGGAAGGCTATTTATAGACAAAAATGAGCAGTGTGAACAAATATTTATTGTGCCTTATCAGAAATGTCACAACTCTTTGAAAAAGTTACAACTTTTCGGAAAGGTCAAAACCTTTCATAAAATTCACAAATTTTCATAAAAGTCGCAACTTTTCATAAAAGTCACAACTTTTCATAAAAGTCACAACTATTCATAAAAGTCACAACTTTTCATGAAAGGGAAGACTAGTTTTGAAAATAAATAAATTAAAAGGAAATCCTAGTTTGTGGTGGCGCCACGTAGGCGAGCCTAGGGTTCTTTATCTTTATCAAACTAGTGTACAATGTACAAATAAAAAAAGTTATATCCTAAATATTTTCGCTTGGGAGATTTTGTTTGCTAGATAACTTTTTCTTTTCATAAATATGATTTTTTTTGTGAGCTACATAATTATTTTGAATTTTTATTTTTTAATACACCTAGATCTAACGACCCATTCAGTTATTTTGAGTTCTAAAACTTCTTTACTAATTTGACATTTTCTGTCGATTCATTTGATGATTTATGATTTGTGGGCAAGAGTGACACATTCCAAGGGCTCGGGTAAATTTTGGTGTTCTTGAATCTAAGTGGTTTAAATATTTTGAGTAAAATAGATTGGATTTTTTATTTGAAGATTACAATAGGTTTTGTGTGAAGATTTAGGACTTCGATGGATGCTTGAATTGGGGCGCAAGAGGCCCAGTACGATTCGACAGTATTGAATGAAAATTAGGAGTTTATGGATCATAAGTTTTACTTGAGTGTTGTTTTTATGTTGTAGCATTTTCTTTCATATTTTGAGCATTTTGTCAAGTCCATACATGGTATTGGAATGTGTCAGTTTGAGTTTGTTAGATTCTAATGAGTTCCATACATGTTTAGATCATGTTGCATTCGTATTTGATGTGCATATGCTATTTAGAGAATAATCACTATCAGATGAACAAATCGAATATGTGAATTATATGAAACTCAATTCTAAGTGTTGGATTGTCTCTACGCAAAATATATTTATACGATGATTCTATATTTTACGTGATGTTTAGTTACATAATCATGTACTTTGTATTGATATTATTTTTTATAGATATAAATGAGTAATATGAGTCAAAAAAGGTTTTCTAAAGGCCTGCTACATTAATAGGATCGGTATATGAGACTTGAGTACATATTATTTTTGTATTATGATACACTTGGTACACTTTTATGTGTGGACGCATGTTTAGAAATTTCTTCTTGGGATTTTAAGATGAGCTCTGCTCCCTTATCCATTCCTAGATGGTATCTCCTTCTAAACTTATGTATTTTATTGGTTGTTCTTATTATATTTTCTTGTATTTGATATATCCAAATATTATTATCAATTTTCTTGGATGCTTTCATTATTTGAAAACAAGTAACTAAAATTAAAATTGATTCACATATTGAGTTGAATGTTATTGGATCCGGAGAATAGACAAGATTTAATTTATATTGGTGTCATATACTTACTAGTTCTGGGAATGTGCGTTGCACGTTTATCCCAAAATCTTTCATGTAAGTTTTGTATTGTGAATAACATATTTTATCCTCTTCAAATCAATTGGTATTTATTTTTAAAGATCCATCATTTTTATGATATATATATATATATATATATCCTAATAAGGAGAATTCAACCTGAATTATAAAATTGACTAAAAGTTCATAAAGTAAAAATAACTACATATTGTACAAATAGAATATTCAAAAGAGGCTACTAAAATATTACATGCTAGGCTAATGAATACAAAGCAACAAACCACTGTAAATTCTTCATAATAATAATAATAAAATAATAATAGAAAGTTGTACAATAAGAACAAACAAGAAGTATAAACATTAAACAAACGTGGCAAGAAAAGAGAATATAGAGATTTTCTCATTTTTTCAACTATTTTAAGTGTGTATAATATTGTTTCAAAGGTCAATATTTATAGGATGGGATTGAGCAACACAAAGAGTTGTCATGAATACGTCATTAATCCATATGTGAGCATAGATGAGATTAGAGGTGCGAGTAAAAATCATAATGAATATAATTAGTGAGAGTTACATATATTTACATAATGGAGAGTTAGTGGCAGTAAAAATTACGTAATATAATTCACACGAAAATAAATATTTATATATAAAAAATAATATAATATAGGTTAGTATGGTCTTTTTCATTTTGTGAAGGGAAAAGAAAAAACATTCATATTTCCAATTGAAAGATGATTAGAACAAAAAATTCATGAATCTACTCAAACATAAAATTAATACAAATATTAATATATATTCCAGAGGCTTTATAGTGGTTGATTCATGTACTAATATGATGACTTACAATTTAATATTTAATTTTTTAAATAACTTATAACATTTAAATTTAATGTAGGGCTAAAACTGTAATATAACTTTTGCCTAGAATTCTTCGCACTTTAAGTATAATATGATATGATGTTTTAGACAATTTTATAAAAAATAGCACGAGTTTTTAAAAAATTATAAAATATAACAGTTATATGGTATATTATGAGCTATATCTTGTGCTAACCTAATTAATGAATTATTTACAAAAATAAACTATTTTTTCAAGAATTATATGACTATAATAAACCCCAAAGAAAGAAGCAGTTTATGCTAAAATTGCACAAACTTAAAATACCCTGTTAGGAGATATTTTTGAGCTCAACACTGTAAGGGATTTAAGACTTAGTACAACAATAAATGCCACATGCATAAATTTATTTTCCAACACACTTCCAATCTTTATTGATAATGAAAGATAGTACGCATGATTTTTTTATTACTTGACTTTCTTGGTTAGCCTATTTAAAGTATAGTATCTAGTTGCTTAATTTTCTTTCCCTAAAATACTTATTGCACCGTGTCTATTGTGTGTGATAGCGGATTTTACATGGAAGATATTAAATACCTCAGTTGGACTTCGTTAATGATTTTTATTTAGTGATCGTCCTTTCGAGTTTCCCAAAGAAGAATGATCACTTGGTGACCTAGGAGCCCCCACCCTATTTCCCCCTTAGTGACTCAAACTTACAACAATATGGTTTGAAGCTCTCTTTTGTCTAACATTCAATATTGCGGCATCAAAGACTCATATAAATTACTTACTCTTTAGGAAGTATAATAGAATCATTTGTAAGGAATACAAGGTTATTTTGCAATGACCCTCTCGGCCATTTTTGTGTTAATGCCTCATGTTCATCATTTAGAGCATTTCTATAGCGACCCCAAGTAATTTATGACTTAATGAGACTAATGGTTCGGTCATCAGGTCATTCGTTTCATTTTTATGTGACATTCTGTGTTTTGGAGCTTTTGAACCATGAATGGTTGATTTTGATAAAAAGTTTAGGAAGTCAATTTCATAATCCAAATCTAACGGTTTCATCCACTCCACAAGGACCATTTTAACCTAGTAGAATGATCGCCACAGAACTCGAGGCTTTCAGTGCGATTAGGCGTTTTAGCTTTCAAGTTTTGGCCTAAGTTTGACCTAGGTCAACATTCTTTGCAAATATGCTCGGATGAGAATTTTATCAGCGCGGTTAGCTCTGAAATGTCGAGTTTGGTCTAGAATGACCCTTCATATGGATCGCAAAACTCTTGAGCTAATTTCGAGCCCCTTGTAGATTTAGGCTTAAAATGGAGTTTGCGTATGGAACCCACTTTTGTAGAGACAACTTCATATGAATGTTTCAACAACTCTGTTGAGTCCGAAATGTCGAATTTGATAGGTTAGAATATCTGTAACACCCGAAATATTTCTAAGCTACGGCCCAAACCATTCTTCATTTTGAGTGTAAGGTCGTATCGGATGATTCTAAAATTATTCTTAGGTGTACAGGTCAATTTTTTAGTGTGGGAATGAATTTGGATATGAATTAAGGTTAGAAGAATCCCCTAGCACAAAGTTGAATTGAAAGCTTCCTTACCGAAGAAGTTTTGATATATGATTCTACTTAGGTCAACTTCAAACCATCATATCTCTTACCACAAAATGAATTAGGTGGCCCATGACCTATCAAATTGAAGGTCTATGAGCTCTTTTTCCAAAGCTACAAAGTTTGCCTCATTTTGAGTTCAGACTAAAACATTATGACCATTTTACTAGAGACCACCATAAAAGAGTTTCTTGAGTCAATTCCTACAAATCCCTTCTACAGGCCGTAGAAATTTTACGACCCGTACTTTCAACTCATGGAAAAACTTCAGAGATTCAAATTTTGGGGTCCAATTCCTACGGATCCATCTTCGGGTCATAGAAACTTCTACGGGCTATAGTTTGGACCTATGGAATGATCTTTTGAGCCTTAAATTTTAATATAAATTTTACGGATTTGATATACGGTCCATAGAAACTTCTACGAGTCATAGTTTGGACCCATAGAATGACATTCTAAGCTTTAAAATTAAATTTGAATTCCACAAATGGGATCTACGCCATAGATCAAACAACGAACCGTAGATAACCATGTGGAATATTTTTGATAGTTTTTTAAGAGGGGTAGTTAAGTTTTTTCCCACCACTTTTAAGGCTAAACCTTGATTTTTTTAATCCTAAATAAGGTTCTAAATAGTATTAATTGACCCTATTACTCTCATTAATGCTTCAAAGTCTTAGAGCAAGGATCAACGAGGAGAAAGCTAGGGTTTTCAAGCATTCTTCCAGTTTCACCAAGAAATTTGTTCTTTTAAGTATATAAGGCTATTAATAGTGTTGGACTAGTCTGTCCTCACGCCCTACATCTAAATCAATCAGTAAACGTTATGTTTTGGGTTTTACCCATAGTTTCTTGGAAATTCAGAATTCAGTTTTCCTTAGTAGTTGATGTTTTGATATCTACTAAGTATGCTGAAATTCTAAATTATTGTTTAGAATCACATGAACCCTATTGATTTATAAAAGTCATGTTTTCAAAGTTAATTACATGAGATTTTCTTAAATATCAATTTCGTATTTGAAAGATAAGTCCATAAGTATATGTTTCAAATGCATGTTTTTAACAGAGTCTTTAAAGGAAGAATCAAATGATTTCATATGTACTATTTGAAAGTTGAGAAAGTGAAAGAGTATAATTGATGTTTTTGAAAAGTACTTCAATAAAGAAAAGTGTAAAGTAAAGTAAAGTAATAGTCCCTTTCTTTGTAAAGGGTGATTGAGCATAATGGATATTGCAAATTTTGGAGTAGTATCGAGCAACGAATTGGATAAGAGTCTATTTTTAACTCAAGTCCCATGAAACTATGTAAACAGTGTAGGATAGGATCACATCGATTTGTCGTTTGACTCTTCATTGTCTCTGAGAAGCCTATTAGATGGATTTATAATTATAGTAGAAACCTATACCCCTGCAAGGTATAAGATTGCCCTTTAAATGTGGGAGAAATATTGTATCATTTCTAGGCTTATATTAATGGTTGTCGGCTAGAGAAACTTCCCACAGAGTAAAGTTTTCTACTCTCATATAGTTTTTATTGCATATCTTATTGTAAAGTACAAATGGTTTTCACTACTTGTTCATATAATTTTTATTTGATAGGTTTTCCGCCATCAGTTCAATTATTATTTTATTCAACCATATTACTTACTCGTAAATTCCATGTACTAATGTCATTCGACCTGTATTTTTTATGAAGAAAATACTGGTGTTCAGGATCATCAACATGCATTTTGTAGAGATCACTTTGCACTCATAGATACCTTTTGTTGAGGCCTCCTTGCTTCGGGGGACTCCATTTTAATATTAAGTTTTAGTAGTATTTGAGGTGTTGTGGATCTTGTCCGAACACGTTCTAGAGCAATACAAGCTTTATAGGCAGACGTAAATAGATGTTTCCATTGTTTTCTCCATATGTTTATTTAACTTATGAATTATTATAGGTATTTCAAGATAGTATCTTAAATCTTTTATTTAAATGTTTTAAATGTTTATCTATTTAAGCTTCTATAACGACCTGATTCTGTCGTTAGGGAAAAGCCAATGGAAAAGAATTAGGGCCAGAAAACTTTTGAGTAGTAACTTGGAAATTCCTAGCCTAGTCCAGATTCAGACGATATCTGAGTCAGTGAGGTCTAGGGAAATATGGTAATGAATGAGAGATATAATTATGAATTTAATCACATGAGTAGATAGCTAAGACATTAAGGAACCCATACGACTTTACAGAATCGAATTCGGACGAGTAGAACTCCCGAAACTGATCTTAGCGTGAACGAGTAGTTTTTGAATGTCATGGGTTGAAGGTGTGTTGTGAAATGGAGGTTTGGTACTCTAAATTTGACTCTCTGTTTCCGTGCAAGCCGCCAGAGCGGGATTATTCCCGCCAGGGCAGGGCTGTTATAGTGGGATGAGGTCCGCCACAGCAGGACAGATGCGACTTAAGTCGGAAATAAACCCCCAAAATATTATTTTCTGCAAGTTTCGTTCTTAAGAGCTAAGAGACGACCCAGGGGTATTTCTTAAAGGTTTTCCACCTCTTCTAGCACTAAAGATAAGGATTTTGCTCCCCTAATCTGTATTTCGATCCGTAGAACTTAGATTCTTGGGTAATTATTGTTGGGGGAAGGATTTGATATGAAGTTAATGGTGGAAAAAGCCCTAAGTTGGGTATTGGGATCATGGGGTTGGTCTTGGGTTATTGAGTTTGTTATAATCCGGATAATTAGACCTTAAATTATTGATCCTTGCGTATATTAATTGTTTGTAGACCTAGAACAAGTTGAACGAATCCGGAAAGGGAAGAATCGAGTATTCTAGGAGGATTCAAGCTTGGTTTCGAGGTAGGTGATGGATGTGATTTCATGTTTGTGTGATGTATGTTAGTAATTGCTTCATTGTAATGCATGTATGTATGCGAATGTTGCACTATTGATCACACCTATTGTAAATGAGTATGAATAGATGATTGTATGCCATGAATCAACACTTGATTCTATGATTTCAAGAATGTACATTGTGATTGTGATTGTGGCATGTTGAATGGAACGGGTGTCACGTTCCGACACACTAACTGGGATCGGATGTCACGTATCGACATACATATTGGATCGGGTTTCATGTTTCGACACACTAACTGGGATAAGATGTCACGTACCGACATACATATTGGATCGGGTGTCACGTTCCGACACACTAAATTGCGAGTGTCACGATCCGGCACACTAACAGTTTGGGTATGGGTTCCATGAGAGGACCATTGACTTGTCATATATACTTGTATAGAGAATGTGGAATTGTACATTGCTCCTGAAATGATAACTGATATTGTATATGTTCGGTATATGTGTGTTTACTATGTTGTGACTGCTTATATATATGTTTCACTTACTGGAATAGCAGCGTGATCCTACCAGTACACTGTGGTTGTGTACTGATACTGCACTTGCTCTTTCCTTGTTGAGTACAGGGCATCTTCAGGCGGCTACTGACAGATCTCAGCTAGGTGACTATTGAGCGTGACCAGATTCAAGGGTGAGTCAGTTCTTTCAGGCTGCCATGGATCTCTCTTGTTTAAGTCCACTCTTTTCGGAC